>JASAMW010000632.1:0-12540 GCA_030247985.1 Epsilonema sp. ZAB3_2
AAGAAGATGCTGACGACTACCTCCTGGGTCAAGGAACCTGCAGCACCTATTCAAGGTGACAGCCATCTGCAGGCTGCGGTGCCAGTAGACATGGTGGTGAAGGCCACCACCTCTGTAGGTGAGGGGCTAAGGTCCCTTCCCTGAAGAGGTGGAGGCCGCCATTCCCACAGTGTCTACAGACAGTGTTTTCTGCACCACAGCTGGTTATCTTCTGCCTGCTCCAGCAGAAGAAGATGACTCAGATGCAGAAGGCCATCTCCTGTATCCAGGACAACTACCAAGACTGTGCTTGCACTCCGGCCTGAACTGGGCATGGCCCAGTGAAGGAGGGAGCGCCGGTATTAGTCTTACCTTCAGACATGCATCCTTCAGCCAGCCAGATGATCATCACCAGAAGAGCAGTGGAAGCCTGAGATCTCTGCCACTTGGGCTTCAGCAGACAGACGAAGAATTGACTGCATCTGACAGCTGCAAGGTTAACTGGCACCTTGCTCTCCAGCTCCAGGACTGCAATTCCCTTCTGACTCCAGCCGGGGTTCCACATCTGCTATGGTCCTACCATCTCTACTACCAGTTTGCTGGGCCTGATCAAGGCCTGGCCCCTGCAATCCATCCCTGCAATAGAACAGTCACCCACCCAGACATTGCCTGTGCTGTGGGCATCGAAAATATTCTTCATTCTTTTGCCTGTGTTGTGGGCATCGGAAATATGCTTCATTATGAGACCTGTGCGGATCTGCATCCTTTCTGCTGGAGAAGAATGCGAATGTGCTGACTTCTGGAGAGTGGATTGAAGCTGGTAGCCACACCAGCCTTCCTGTCAGAAGAATGAAGACCTGCTGATGACTCAGACCTGCTTCTGAAGAGCCAGTATGGGAGAGAGGTGGACTTATCCAGCTGCCCTAACTGGCAGAGGGGTTCGTTCCCCCTCTCACCCAATGGCTTGCAGCAGTTCCTGCTACAGCAGCATCAGACTCTCCTGATCCAGATTGTCTCCTTCAGACGGCTGGAGCAACTGTCCCCTGCATGGAGACGATTCCAGATGATGTCCAGCTTGCCAAAGGTGACAGGCCCTGATGATCAAGCTCAGACAGTTGTGACAGAGCCACCATCATTGGCAGAGGGTCAAGCTGCCAGTGACCACTTCAGACCTGCAGACATTTTCCCTTCTGCAGCCATCTACCTGAGACTACAGTGGCTCCACATACTACCTACTGTCTGATAAAAAAAAAAAAAAAAAAAAATCTCTCATCAGGCAAGCCAGCCTAGCAGTTCAGCTAGGCCTACTACCATTTCAAGATCAGCCACTTCACTTCAGTGAGCAGCTTGCAGCATGGATGTTGAACTGCTCTTCCTCCAGTTAGCTCTTTTGCTAACCAGAGGCTAGAGGGATCAGCTCTACAGCTGCTACCAGTAGCAAGCTGGGGAAAGAAGTCTCCCACATCCAGTTCAGACGGAGGTTCTCCTGCTCTTACCTGAGACTCAATCCTCATCAGATGTCAAGTAGCAGCAGGGGGCTGCTGCCTTTGGACGGGTTGGAAGGGCTGCTCATCACACCCTTCTGACATCTGACCTCCATAGCAGCCTCTACCATCTGCTCTACCATCTTCTGGCTTTCTCAGTCCTGTTTGATGGTTCTGGTGTCATCTGCTGGTGCTGTTGGTGCAGTGGGCTTCTTCTCTCCTGCTCCACCACCACTCCATCCATCAGTGGGAACATCACCATCTGATCCAGGACTGTGATCCAGTTAGCAGCTGCTACTCACCAGTGCAGCCCCAGCAATGGCTACGGGCCCAGGCCCCCATCCGTTTGCTGGTGTGGCACGCTTACTCTCCAGAAGAACAGAAGACCTGCTCTCTTTTCATTTTAGACTATCAGCATCTTCTGGTTGACGACAATGCTGGTGGGATGATTGGCATACTGACAGGATCTCAGACGAGCACCTACACCTACCTCCACTCTGGCTGTTTAGACTGCAGAATGAACCTACTGCAGAACCTTGCTGTATGAAGATGCTTCAGCTGAGGGTGGGAGATCAACTACCATCAGTCCTCATCTCAGACAACTCAAACTCCAGCTGCCTACTGCAGAAGATCAAGGAGTGCTACCTTCTATCTCTCCTATTGCTTGCTGATCTGATGATGACAGCTGCCGCTGCTACCTTAGCCACAGTCACAACCGCTACCAGTGCTGTGGAACAGCAGCTGGAGGCGGATGTGGAGTCTGTGTGCTGCAGCTCCAAGACAAGCTTCCTGATTGACGAGAATCGTAGAAGATTGGCCTTCACCTAATGAGCTCAGACGACTCTGGAAGGAAAGGATCATTCTCAGACCAAGAAGGAGAGCCAGTGAAGACTTTCTATCAGCTGCTCTACTACCAACTACAGAGCACTTCCAGTTGCATTCCTGATGTGCCAGGGCTGGCTATGCCTTGCACCTGGCCAGCCTCTCAGCTGACTGCAAGCAGACACCCCTCTCATAGGCTTGTACTGGGGAGTGGAGTATGAAGCTTCATCTGATGAGATCTTCCCTTCTACAATGTGACGAACCATCAGTTCTGGTCCAGGGCTACCATCCAATTCTGCACTCTACCATCAGTCAGACATCTGTGCAGAAGCTCTGGAGATGAAATCAGATCAGTAGCTGATGGACAAGGAAGATCAGACGCAGTGCAGCAGACTTCTGAGCCTTGCTGAGTGAACCAGACAACAACCAGACCTGCAACTGACCTGACTCTGGCATGGCAGACTGCAGACTACAACACTGCCATGGTGACTTCAACACTCTCCAAGATGATCCTGAAGATCTTGATCTGCCATCCAGCTGACCAGGAAGATTCATCACATGCATGAGACATCTACCAGCATGTGTGGTCAGCGACTGACAGTTGGATTAGGGCCTCAAGTTCAGACGCAGGAAGAATTCAGCTAGCAGACGACTGGAGGATTCCATCCTTGCAACAGCAGCAGATGATGGGAGGATGACTATCTTCATCTCCAGCCTCCCATGCCAAGATGGGCCTCTGAAGATCCAGAGAATTCTGCAGCTGTCCAGCACCTTGTGATCAGTTGGTGCTGGGGTGCAATCCAGTTGGCGCCAGCAGAAGGCTCTGCTGCTTCCTGTGGCTTGATGGCCACCACTGCTCGCCACCACTTGCTGAAGAGGCCTCGGCCACAGCTCCTGTTGGAGAGGTGGAGGAGGCTGCCTTGCTTGTGGGTGGAGGCCAAAGGTCTTCTTCGCTCAGTGGACTGAGCTCTGCTCCTGAAACTGCACCAGACGATCAGACAAGTGAAGAGACTCTCAGACTCAGACGGAGGCCATGGAATGCAGGAAGGGCCTGCTCTGCTAGGTGAAGGGAAAAGGTTTCCTATCCCTTCAGACTGCAGTAGTAGAAGAGCTACTGCCATTCTTCAGACTGCTTGGTCAAAGTGACATCCCTGTGATCTGACGTTGAGTTGCTATATTTTGTGTGGAATGACTTTGACCTGCAGTATGACATGTGAGCCATAAAGGCTAACAGTGGGCCATAAAGGCCATTGTGTATGCAAGTATATGTATCATGTATTCTATGTACAATACTGTATTGTCTTGTATCATGTTTTGTGCTATGTACTTTTTCATGCATTGTATTTTTTGTATGCCATTCATGTGTATTTTATTTTTCCCATTGTGAATTGTACATGGTGTATTGCATTGATCTCAATGTGTAATCTTGACTACTTACCCTATGTGTATGTACTAATGCATTCATGTATGTACATAGGCTGCTAGTGTAGGCATGCAGTGCATAGGGTTATGTCAGGAGAGTTCTATAGCTTGACTTTGACTATCTTGCTTAGACGATTTTTGTGCTCCTAGGACAAGCTGTGTGACGAGTGCATAGCATGTATGCTTTTATGTCTAGCATCAGTTTCAGACTATGTACCAAGTTTTGTTTGGTCTTTTATATGTAAAAGCTATGTACTTCTTATGTATCCTAGTGAGTACTTGATTGTTTCATCAGTAAGTACCAATGAGCTTTTGAGCTTTTGCTTAGACATTGATTTAGCAAGGAATTTGTTAGAGCCTTTTTCTGGACTGATTTGTGGACTTGAGTTTTCTCAGGAGTTGTACTACTATTGTGTATGTACATATTATGTAGGCACATGTAGTATGCTTCTATTTTTCTGGACAAGATCCCAGTGTAATGGGATATGTTGTGTACTTAGCTATGTGCCTATGTACTTGTAGTATGTATATGTTGTAGTGTATCTACATTCATGTAGTAGTATGTAGCATGAGCCTAGACGTTTACCCTGACTGTATAGGGGATAGTAGGAATAGTCGACGACTACCTTAGACGAAGGCTCTACCATCTGCTACACTACAGACAACGACTCCTGCAGCTCCACAAACTTCAGACTTCAAGACCTGACGACGACAGGCCCGGGATCGATCGTCGTGAGGGCACGACTTTCCCCTGGGAACCAAATGTAAAGTTCTGGACTCACGCCAGCGCGGCAGACGCATTTGCATACAGGGGTATGCAACGGACAATGCAAATCCAGTCCCTCAGACGCGCACGCGTCGCGCAAGAAATGCTGCTCACCCCTCCCGCTCAGTTATGTATCATATAAAAGGGGAGTGCAGGAGCAGATTCCTCAGTTCGACTCGACTTCTTGACGACGCCTACTCGTCTTGCCAGCGTCTCTGCCAGCTGCCGCCATCATCTGGTCTGACGTACCACTTAACAGTATGAGGAGTAGGGCGATTGAGCCCCACGCCTAGTACTGTGAAGCGGGCCGACGTTCAGTACTACAGTCAAGAGCTGCCCCGCCTTCGATCTCAGACGAAGACATCCTACTACCAGCCTTGTTTTATCGTTCGTATCTGCAATATGCTACTGTGTATGTACTTCAGTCTTCAGTAAACTATGGGCTCTTTATAAGCTCTTGAGTTACGACAATCAACGTATCTTCGATTCTTCCATCGTCGCCTTGCCCCGCTTCAGACGACTAATCTACTCACCTACAGTCAGACCGTTGCTTGTATGTACGTAAGGTAGACTAATAACTGTGTACCTGTTGCTGCTTCCTTGTTGGTTTCTGGGACTGTGGTAGGTATACAGGAACGGGTAGACAGTTAGTAGCGATTCGTCATCCTGCTGTGACGCGGGGCGTTACAGTGGGTCGGATTCAGACGTGTGTGTCACGTCCGGAAGTGGCCCAGGCCAATCGGGGTAACTCGGTCCTGGTTGATAGTCCTGTCGCTCCCTGGGGTTGAATTCCAGTAGAGGCCGGTCGAGTTCAGACGAGTGGACGATCGCCTTTCCTTCAGACGGGGTGGTCAGCTGCTGCGGCAGGGGTCATCCCAATGTGGGCGAGGGTCAGCCGTCCGCAGATCGGTAGCGACTGGTCAGACCGCGCATCTGATTCCGGCTTCTATGGTTGCAGGCCTCACCGCTACATCCTGTGGAGTACCGGAAACTCTACAGGAGTTCCTGGGCTCTGCCCAGAGCGAACACGGGAATAAGACATCGGCCTCCTCTGCCCACGATCTCGTGAATGAGCGCAGTGAACCGCTTCTCACGCAGCTCTCGCTTCTCGTGCAACTGGGTCCCGTATGTCGACTCCTACAAACAGCAAACAGGATCCATGTGTACAGCAGCAGTAGAATACAACGGTAAACAAACAGCGAACAAGCTCTCCCAACTACAAGGTTACGCATGCAGCACAATATTTCAACAGACAGATGTGCATGGTTGCTGTTACAGTGATGAGGACGTCCGGACGGATATTGGGTATTTCGGCGGCGCAGAGATGTCGGTCTTCCTGTCGACTGAAGTCGCCGGTGTAGAGGACTTTGACCCCGGCTATCTCGATCATGAACATGCATGCGCCCAGCACGTGACCAGCCACGTAACACCAGAATTTCACACCGTTTACTTCCTTCTGCTCGTGAAAGTCCAGCACCTCAATCTTGTCCATCGACTTCTCCAGATCTTCCTCCGTAAACAGCATCCTACAGTAGAGAAACACAAGCCGCAGTACACGCACGTTGAACAGGCACCAAGGAAGGAAGGAAGGAACATGGCTTAGAAACAAGCAGGTGGTGTGGTACCTTTCTGATCCGTACTGGCCAGACTTTGATGTAATCAGAAAGGAGCATGCGGTAGATGGCTTTGGTGGCGTGTGTCATGAAGCATCTGCCTCTGAAGGCCGTCTTCTCCAGGAACCAGGGCAAGGCGCCACTGTGATCCAGATGGAAGTGAGTGATGAGCAGCAGATCGATCTCTTCGCAGTCAATCAGATCCACGAAAGGCAACGCGTCCACCCCGCTCATACCCGGATGAATCCCGCAATCCATCTACGAATTTTACACATCCTCCAGTCATGTTCCACGTAGCACTACACAACACTGCAACTCCTCACCAAAATTTGCTTTCCCTTGAATTGCAGCAGTACGCATGAACGACCAACTTCTTGACCTGCGCCTCTGAAATATCAGTAAATACTGTACTCATTACGTTCATACAAGGTCCATACAATACAAGCGATAACTACACGGCGCTTTCGGAACAGTGGAAACGAAGCATTGAGTGAACTTTTCTTACAATGGCTTGACAACCAGTTGGTCTGATTCCTCAACGTCCACTTCTGGGCGACTCATCTTGCACCAAATTCACTGACTTAGCTACTCCAAAAAGAAATATAGGAATACTATAGTAGGTATAGTAAACCAGGTGTTTCAGACAGAAAAGTTGGGTTGGTGGATTGTAAACCATACACGCCCATTTTCAAACTGGCCATATTACCAAGCAGAAAAAGCTTTTATTGACCTGAAGGAGCACAAACAACTAGAGGGTCAGTGACAACAACACTCACCAGTATCATCAGTCAGTACAAAACATTCGCTGCATTACAAAACTCTGGACTAGTGGCAGGTAACTTCGCCAAGTGCTGGCACTAAACAATGGAGCAGAAAGCCATATTGCTACACAGTAGATTTATGGAAAAAAGTAACCTCTGTAAAATAATGTAGCGTACGTCGTACTGGACCTAAAAGGGCACTTTTCGTTGCGTGCAATGCTCATATTCATCACAAAAACACTGATTTCGTAGAAAAAAGAAGCAGGGTTGCAAGCTTGATATATCACCCGTAGCGTAGGAAACAAATGCTATGTATCAAAAATAAAACGATGCTGCCAATGATGACGAAGACGGAGAAGACGGGGAGAGCTCGAGCGGCCCAGGATGAGTGCGGATGCTCGAAGAGCTCCCAAACCCAGCGCTGCATCTTTTTCTTTGGCATCTGCAACTCCTCCGGCTTGATGTAGCCCTCGGTGACCCAGAAGTTCTCCATGATCTTCTCATCCATTTCGAAGAAGCGGAGCTCGTGCAGGAAATCGTCCAGCGGGATGTAGGGAGGACGCTTGAGTCGGCCTTCGCGTTGGTAGAAGTTCAGAATCGCTTTAACACCTACCCCGAGGAAGCCGTCATTGTTGTCAACAACTTTTACTTTTGTTGTCGGATTGTTGTCGGATTTTGTATGGTTGTTGTCGGATCCGACAACAACAGCACAAAATGTTTGTTGTCGGATTGTTGTCGGATTTTGTACTGTTGTTGTCGGATCCGACAACAACCATACAAAATCCGACAACAATCCGACAACAATCCGACAACAAAAGTAAAAGTTGTTGACAACAATGACGGCTTCCTCGGGGTAGCTGTTAAAGCTGGCGTGATCTCGATCAAAAAAGTACTCGCCAGTGGCGGCGTTAAAGTGGGTCTGGCGTTTCAGAGGGTCGCCCAACAGGGTGCAAGGATAGCGCTCCAGGGTGTCGCTGAATGTCTGGAATCTGCAGCCACTCACATTCAAAGTGACGATCTTGGCATTGTCCACGCCTTCGGGAGCGGGAGAGCTGCCGTCGTTCCGGTCGCTCACCAGCTGCTTCATGTCCTTGTGCAGCTCCTCCAAGCTGGGCCGCTTCTTGTAGCTAGAGTGTGTGCAGTGGAAGTCTTTTGCTTTGGTGTCGATGGACAAACAGAGAAATATTTATGGCGACTGGATACGAAAACACGAAAGGAAAAGAATGACAAATACATGCACATGCGATACATGCAAACAAACAACATATTTCCGGTGCACGTGCTAAACTCATGCCATGCATGACACTGCCCCAGCAACAATTTTGTTGTTGAGGATACTTATATACGATACATACGTATGAAATCATAATCCTGTATTTATAAGAATCGATCACACCACGGATTATTGGTTGTTTGATTGTGAGGTAATATTAAGGGTAGGTGGTTGTTGTATCCTTTGGCTGCGAAGCATTTTGGCATTGGCGGTGTATGTCGTGCTTCAGTATCCAAACCAAACCGACCGATCAAACCTACCGTATTTTTGGGTGTATATCCCCCCCCCCTATTGTATATCCACCAGTGTATAACCCCCCATTGGCAAAACATAAATTTTGTCCTTTGGTATATCCCCCCTGGTGTATAACCCCCCATGTACTGTAAGGTACCTGACCTACCTATGTAGCTGGTCCTATGCTAGCTATAGCTAAGCTACTCCTACACCATGCTGCTATGCCTGTATGTAGGCTTAGCTGAGCATGTCTTGTACTAGAATAACCCCTGTTTTAACCGTGATTATGCCCTAAAACACGTACTTTTGACCTCAAAAACATGCCTCTACACACCTCTCATAAACATAAATTTTGTCCTATGTAGGCCTATATCCCCACCCATTGTATATCCCCCCTAGTGTAGAACCCCCATTGGACCTCTCAATTTTTGTATACCCCCATGGGGCTATACACCCAAAAATACGGTACTTTGAGTCAAGAGTGAGTGACCGTTTGCATGGATCCAAATGTTCATCATTCATCAATGGGTCAAGCCACGATTCTATGAATGAGACATCCGCCACGAACTTGGAGTCTTCCTGCGAAAGCGCTGGAAATCTCTCCACTGTCATCTTCAGTGTTGCTTTCACTGGCTTGTTCCAGTCTTTTGCACCGAATGGTAGATCTGTTTTGTCGTATCCTGTCAACAATTTCTGCACCAACCATCCGGCCTCTTTGCTCGGCTTGCTGCAGGCATCGTCGCTGCTTGCCGGTGATGTAGTACTGCAGGTACGGATGTACGACAGCGCGGCTCCACAAATCCAGAGGAAACGCGAGAAGTTCATGAAAGCGACCGATGTGTTCTTGGTTGTAAAACAAGATTGACGATCGCCAGGATTTGCTGGCTATGGCTGGCACGTACAATTACTTGAGTACCTAACCTTTTTTTTAGATGTACGTACAGAGCAAGGGCTTGCAGTACAGAGTAATTTTTTTACCTGCGTACTTTGGTAGGCCTACACTCGCTCTGTCCTCTCGAAATTTATTTGAAAGACCATTTAGCAGTATACAAAGAACAGTGACAGCATAGGCATATTCCATGCTCACTCATTCGTGGTGCAGCGCTCAGCTGCGTCGCAATTTCTCCGTTTTGTCGACCAATTAGCGCAAACAAACACAATCACACTAATGCAGAGCATCTAAAAGCAGAGTAGTTTTATTTTTTCTACATATCGGAATAGGTTTATCAAGGGCGTCCAAGTTTCGCAGAGATGAGAAATTGTTGCTGGCGTAACAACGCATGGTCCCGTTGTATCCGAGATAGCATCATCCAGTACTTGACCTGCTGTTTCTGCAGCAGTTTGCGTCGGAGGGCGAAAATCACGGAGCGACTCGCGCCCGGACCGTTTCTCACATATCGGCCACACAGTGGACGATTTTGCTTCCTGAGGATGGCCAACTCCGGTCGAGATAGATAGTAGCTGCTAGTCGCAGCAGCCATCAAGCAATGATGATAGTAGGCCGCGGTGGCTACCGGATGAGGTGGCAGCATCATCAAAGAAGAACGAGGTTGAAACGCTGGCAGAGGAAACATCGGAGGGACCAAGGGAAGTCTAGGACGAGCTACCGTAACCCCTTGCTGTTGAGACGAGAAAGCAGGTGGCGCTGGAGGTGACACTTCTGCACGATTATCCGTTGTATCTTCTTCGAAAGGACGAAACAGCTTCTTCTCCACCGATTTGCAGCTGTTTCCCGGGTCGAGTGATGGTCGAACAGTCAGATCCAAAGCCATTTCTTCGATAATCAAGGGACAGGAGAGGTAGAAACGCTAAACTGCGCAAGAAAGTTTGACTCAAACAAGCTGATGCCGAGTGTAATCACATTGGCGAATAAATATCCGCTTATTGCGCGTTCTTGCTCTGGAGACAGACAATGCCCAAAATTATGTGATCAGCCTTCTCAGAAATTCATTAGACTTTGACGGATACGGGCAAATGGGTAGCGTGACCTATCAATTCGAATCAAGCCCATGATATGATATACCACTACATATGTATGTGCATATATGTATCTGGACCATAGTCGGAGTACATAGGTTGTGTCTCTCCTGCTAAACAAGCTTTTCACGCGTATTCACTCCCATGGGGCCACAAAGACACCGCGCCGAGAAATTAGGAAGAAATTGGCGCTATATTTCACCGATCTCTTATTCCCTACCGTAGTCCACCGCCTGTAACCTACGCCCCTTTCAAGAGAAATTGATGCTGACACAATATTTCCAATCATGTCAACCAGAAATTATTATTAACCTTATTTTCCCGTGCCAGTTGCTTTTCATGAATTTATTTCTCTCAGGAAACAAATACCTCCAACGGGGGTTCAACAGGGAAATACACGCATATTATCATACGCTATAAAACGCAATTCTAAGTAATCAATGGAATAATCAGGAAGAATTTCTTCAGTTCCGCCTAAAAGTCTAACGTCATGAGCTACTAGCTGAAGCAGCTGGACCGATGCACTGCTTCAGCTTATGCACGGCTGTACTGATCAAATGTTGCGTAGGCTCGTCAGTGCATTGGACATCCTACAATAAACCAACCGACCATACTACGAGGTTGGTACGTATACGTCGTAGCTTTTATGCTGTACAGGTGTTTTCAGCTGCGACTACAACCACGAGCCTTATCATATCTCCACCTCCAATGAACTGGTTTTACGTTCCGTTGGAGATATGATACTGCTTGTGATTGGAGTCGAGCGAGAAGAAACCGATATTTATGTGTACATAAGTATGTACGGTCGTTGTACAATAGGTACCAGAGTAGCGAGGTCTATCCAGGCTTCCTTGTCGTCCACTGCCACCACAACATATTCCTTCGTCTTTTCGTCCATCGGGCCCTGTGACGAAGAGGAAGAGGAAGAGGAAGCAGCTGGCATCATCAGCTCATCCTCCTGTCCGTTGGCCAGTGCAGGCAGCTTTCCTTCACAGCAAGTGATGGCCTCAGTGCCGAACATATCCTTCAGCAACTCCATCAGACATTCGCGATACTTGTTCGCGTCGTTCGACAAACAGGGAGGCACATCTAAAACACTCTTGACATAAGGAAGTAACAGGTGACGTTCAGCAAGCAGTAGGTTACTATTACTTCACATAGAGCTAAGAGGAGTAGGGTACTATGGGGTAAACTCCGCCCATGGGGGAAATCCGCCCACCTATGGCGCTTTTACCCCCCATCAGGCCTAGGTTGTCAGTTATGGCTAGGAACGAAGAAACAGAGGCAGAAGTTTCCTTCGAGATCTATGTTTTGAATGGGGGGTAAAGCGCCTTAGGTGGGCGGATTTCCCCCCAGGGGCGGTTTTACCCCATAGTCCCATAGTACCCTACATAGATACCTTTTACGGATGCGACAGGGTTGGCTTCGGCGTGGAGTACGGCGGCTAGGACGGCGTCTGCGAACATGTCGTTCACTGGATTCGCCACCCACTCCAGGATCACCACCTGCGACTCCAGGATCAGGCGCACGCGATCCCCGCACACTTTCAGCACACGACGCCGACTCTGACTCCCGTCCGCCGATTTCGTCGTCACTTCCGACACCTACGCATGCATGCAGTGTCCATATTCAGGGATACGGTCACTTGGTTGCCGGTCACTTGGTTGCGGTCACTTCATTGCGTCGATCATCACTTCGTTGCGAGAACTTTCGTTGCGGTCACTTCGTTGCGGTTTTTTTCGTTGCGGACATTTAGTTGCGGCCATCCTCTGGTCATTTCGTTGCGAGTACTTTCGTTGCCGTTCATTTCGTTGCAGGCTTAGGCTTAGGCTTAGGTAAATCTCGCAACGAAATGACCAGCAACGAAAGTTCTCGCAACCAAATGACCAGAGGACGGCCGCAACGAAATGTCCGCAACGAAAAAAACCGCAACGAAGTGACCGCAACGAAAGTTCTCGCAACGAAGTGACCGCGGCAACGAAAGGTCCGCACCGAAATGTCCGCAACGAAAAAAACCGCAACGAAGTGACCGCGAACCCATATTCATGCAGTAGCCAACGTACACTATATCAAAGATATGTACATACGCATTGGCAACTGATACATTCACTACGTAGTTATACTACCCCTACCTACAATATGTGATACACATACATACATAGTACAGTGACGCACAATGTCGCAGCACGTGTAGTGTAATGTATGTACC
>JASAMW010000633.1:0-13613 GCA_030247985.1 Epsilonema sp. ZAB3_2
GTCTGTGTGTGTGTGTGTGATGCTATACACTCGCTCAGTTTTGCAGCTATAGCGTCGGCCAATGGCTCATTCGAAAGCTTATGACCCCGAGGGCGGCCAGAAGGCCTTCGATTTTCTGATTCCGATCAGCCGATCACCAATAATCGATCGATAATCGATATTTTAAGACTAAAAGCGCGCTGATTCACTCATAACTCGCTCAATTTTGCAGCTACAGCATCCATCCATGTCTCTTTCGTGAGCGCTTATGGCCCCGAGAACGCCAAAAAGGCCTTCGATTTTTGATCTGATCAGCCGATCACCAATAATCGATCGATAATCGATATTTTAGTACTAAAAGCACGCAGATTCGCTCACACTCACTCAATTTTGCAGCTACAGTGTCCATCCAGGGGTCTTCAATGAGCTTATGCCCTCGAGGGCGCCAGGAAGGCCTTCGATTTGTGATATGATCATCCGATCACCAATAATCGATCGATAATCGATATTTTAGTGCTAACAGCTACAGGCTGCAGTTACTTTTCTTCGTCTTCCACACGACCAGGTAAAATAATCAAATTTTGCAACAGAAAAAGCAAACCGAAGCCCTTCGATTTTTGATCTGATCAACCGATCACCAATAATCGATCGATAATCGATATTTTAGTACTAAGAGTACACAGAAACTAAATGCCGCATTTTTTCCAGCCAGTGTTTGCAAATGGTCACGCCCGAAAGTGCACATGAGACTAAGCGGGAGATGTGCCAAAGGGTTGCCAGATCTGCAAAAGGGCTGCCAGATTGCTTATGCGCAAAAAAGGGTTGCCAAATCTGCGATGCGATAGGGTTGCCAACTCTGTGAAAGGGTTGCCAGATGTGCAACTTTTTGCCAATTGTCCAAAATGGTTGCCAGAGTAGATACATTAATAAGTTTCCATATCTCTACAGTACACAACAGGGTTGCCAGATTTGCTTTTACTGCGAAGCTGTAACGGGCCACTGGTGTATGTAATAGGAAGAGCAGGATGCATGAAATGCTGTCATTTGCTGCACATGGGATGATAATGCGCGCATGTATGTAATATAATAGTATGTACGTGGCGATTGAACAAAGGGAGGCTGGTATGTGGAGCGAGCGCTTGATTACGTAGCCCGCTGGCATAAGCTGGCAGAGCAGTGTCTATCTCTCTGCTGTGTGTACGTACATTTGCGTAAGCCGGTATGTGCGTGCAGGCGTTTTCCGATGGAGGGAGGGAGGGAGAAGCTGGGGTGGGGTGGGGAGCTAAGCTGCTTCTGGATGGAGCAGGGGCCAAGTGGCTTCTTCGGCTGTCGTCATCGCTCGCCTTGCGCCTTCTGTTTTTTATGCTCGGAGGCGAAAGGGAATATTGCGAGTGGAAGTAAAACGAAGCAGGTACCTACTCCGCGCTTTGTTTTGCGAGAAAGCCGGGGTTTATGCTAAACTATTGAGCGACTTGAGTCGACGTTTCTCAAGTGTTTTAAAATGCGTCGCAGTTGCTAGGCAAGTTATTTTTGACTCTTTGCGCTTCGCAATCCTGATCTAAGGGTTACAGCTCTGCTCTGTTCGAGAAAAAATGCGCGCGAGAAGGATTTGCTTCCACACAAAAGCAGCGAGAACCCGCCAAGTGGCTAATATTCCCGCAATTAACGTTTATCTTTCTAGTCAATCTCCTTCGGGTAATTTATTTATCTGCATCCATCTCGCGGAAGAGGCGAAAGCTGTCGTCAAAAGAAGCCTCTTTCTGACACTTTTATCAGCTACTTAACACAGCTGAAGCTGAGAACGATGCCCTGAGGGACCTCCTCATCACACACTTACAGTACATATATGCAACACGCAGCAACTTTTTGCAGCAGCGTAGGGCTAGGATTTCTAATAGCGCATATACGCGCTTGCTCCAGTAGAGAAGGGAGGCTGCTTTCAGCACGTGACGTGGAGAAGGGCAGGAAGATGGGTAGAAGTGACAATGCAGACACATCACACGAGGGGTCGGCTTTGTTCTTTCAGATATTGGCATTATTCGAAGAGCACGATGATCAAATAACTGCTTTCGTAGAACCATTTGTGATCCTCCTGATTTTGATTGCCAACGCCACAGTCGGAGTTTGGCAGGTAGGCCTTCTGCTACTGTATGTGTATTGTGTACAAACGATCTACTACCGTATTTACCGGTGCATAGCCCCATGGGGGTATGCAAAAATTGAGAGGTCCCATATGGGGGTTATGCATTGGGGGGGGGGGGGGGGGTTATGCATGGGGCATTTTTTATGTTTTTGAGAGGTGCGCAGAGGCATATTTTTGGGTCAAAAGCACGTGTTTTAGGGCATAATTGAGGGCAAAACACGGTTATTCTAGTACAATACAATAGTCCAAGCAGGCTTATAGGCATCTTAGCTTGGTGTGGGAGTGGCTATGGGTACTATATGACCAGCTTACATAGGTAGGTTTAGGTACTGTATAGTACATATGGGGGTATGCATGGGGGGGGGGGGGTTATGCATTGGGCATTTTTTATGTTTTGCCAATATGGGGGTATGCATTGGGGGGGTTATGCATTGGGGGGGGGGGGGGGGGTATCTACCGGTAAATACGGTATTGCACTGTTTTCCTGGTGAGGTATGAATAATATGTGCGTGTGTGTAGGAGCGTAATGCGGAGAGTGCGATTGAGGCGCTGAAAGAGTATGAGCCGGAGATGGCGAAAGTGATACGGACGAGCAAGCATGGCATTCAGATGATCAGAGCCAGAGAAGTTGTACCCGGAGATGTCGTCGAAATCTCAGGTATTATTATTACTTTTACGCGATATACTGTTACAAGACTGGAAATAAGTCACAGGGTTGTCTGTTATGCTGCGTCCAGACAACGAACGCCCGAAAAGCCAGGGACTGTTTGAGGGCATTGTTTCTTTTTTTACGCAGTAGAGGGAATGTCGTACTTTATGTGCTGGACGATAGTGACACACACCTATGAAACGACGGTACTCTTTGCATGGTTGTAGTCGGTGACAAGATTCCGGCTGACTTGCGTCTGGTGAAAATATACTCCACCACTCTGCGCATTGACCAGTCGATTCTGACAGGAGAGAGCGTATCTGTGATCAAGCACACGGAAGCCATACCCGATCCCCGAGCCGTCAACCAAGACAAAAAGAACATTCTCTTCTCGGTACTACGCTACGCAACAACTACTATAACTATCAGTCGTAATAGTGGACATTCATTGAGTGATGTGTGATTACAGGGGACAAATGTTGCTTCTGGGAAGGCGCAGGGTATTTGCATCGGCACTGGCCTCAGCACTGAGATTGGCAAAATCCGCACGGAAATGGCCGAAACGGAAACGGAGCGAACGCCCCTACAACAGAAACTGGATGAGTTCGGAGAGCAACTGTCAAAGGTAGCGCTGCTTCTCTCCATTGTACTGCAAACAGCACAAGCAGGCGCACAGCTGTGGGAGAAACAGAGCGATAACTCGTTTGACATCAGCAAGGAAAGAGAGAGAGAGGGAGAGATAACGCAGGCTCGCTCGAATGTTACTCCTTGGCTGTGCGATGCGTGTACAGTACAGTATGTGTGGCATGGTGTGACTGTGGACGCTGCAGGTGATCAGCATCATTTGCGTGGCGGTGTGGGCGATCAATATCGGGCACTTTTCGGACCCGGCTCACGGTGGATCCTGGCTGAAGGGCGCCATCTACTACTTCAAGATCGCAGTGGCCTTGGCGGTGGCTGCTATTCCCGAGGGTCTGCCCGCTGTCATCACCACCTGCCTCGCTCTTGGCACTCGTCGGATGGCCAAGAAGAACGCCATCGTTCGCTCGCTGCCCAGTGTTGAGACGCTGGGCTGCACCTCAGTGATCTGCTCCGACAAAACTGGCACTCTGACCACCAACCAGATGTCCGTCAGCAAGATGTTCACCGTGGAAGCCGCACAGGGCGACGACATCAGCTTCACTCAGTTCACCATCACCGGATCCACATACGAACCCTCAGGACAAGTGTAAGCATGCACTGCAGTTCTCTCCTCAACGTATTGTACTTAACGTATTGTACACACTTGCTGTAGGTTTTTGGATGGACGAACGGTTGTTGCTGGAAACTACGAGGCTTTGGTTGAGTTGGCTACAATTTGCTCCATGTGCAACGACTCCAGCGTTGACTACAATGAAGTAAGCTGGGCGCTGTCGAGCACACTGTTGCCTTTGCTATTTGTACCTAAATATGCATAGTGTGAATGTAGGGGAGATGATGCGAAGAAGGAACTGTGTGATGTACGTGCTGCGTGTTTTGAGGTGAAACGAATTTACGAGAAAGTGGGCGAGGCGACGGAGACAGCTCTGTCTGTGCTGGCGGAGAAGATGAATGTGTATGGCACGGACAAGACAGGGCTGACTCCCAAGGACCTCGGAAACTGCGCCAACCGCGTCATACATCAGATGTGGAAGAAGCAGTTCACGCTGGAGTTCTCCAGAGACCGGAAATCCATGTCAGTCTATGTGGTTCCCACCAAGTCGAAGGGGGTCGGAGACAAGATGTTTGTCAAGGTACGTGCCTACCCGACACTGTTGGTAGTAAGAGAGTGCCACAGTGAGGTAGAGATGTGGATTGTGTGTGTAGGGGGCGCCGGAGGGCGTGCTGGGTCGGTGCACGCACGTGCGCGTGGGCCACGACAAGGTGCCGATGACGCCGGCGATGAGCAAGCGGATCATGGACCTGTGCGTGCAGTACGGCACGGGCCGCGACACCCTGCGCTGTCTGGCGCTGGGGACGGTGGACAACCCGCCCGACCCGAACAACATGCAGCTGGACGACAGCTCCAAGTTCGTGCGCTACGAGACGGACATCACCTTCGTCGGCGTGTGCGGCATGCTGGACCCGCCGCGCACGGAGGTGGCGGACAGCATCCGGCAGTGTCGCAAGGCCGGCATCCGCGTCATCATGATCACCGGCGACAACAAGAACACGGCGGAGGCCATCGGGCGGCGCATCGCGCTGTTCGCGGAGGACGAGGACACGGGCGGCAAGGCCTACACCGGCCGCGAGTTCGACGACCTATCGCCCGAGGCCCAGTCGGAGGCGTGTCGCCGCGCCAAGCTCTTCGCGCGCGTGGAGCCGGCGCACAAGTCCAAGATCGTCGAGTTCCTGCAGAGTCACGGCGAGATCACGGCCATGACCGGCGACGGCGTCAACGACGCCCCCGCGCTCAAGAAGGCCGAGATCGGCATCGCCATGGGCTCCGGCACCGCCGTCGCCAAGTCCGCCAGCGAAATGGTGCTGGCCGACGACAACTTCTCCTCCATCGTCAGCGCCGTGGAGGAGGGACGCGCCATCTACAACAACATGAAACAGTTCATCCGCTACCTCATCTCTTCCAACATCGGAGAGGTATGTACTGCTCCTACGTCCGCCCTCTACTAGTTACGTACGTGCTGTAGCTGAAGACATTGTGATTGCAGGTGGTGAGTATCTTTCTGACGGCGGCCTTGGGTATTCCGGAGGCCTTGATCCCCGTGCAGCTGCTGTGGGTGAACCTGGTGACTGACGGTCTTCCGGCCACCGCCCTCGGCTTCAACCCTCCCGACCTCGACATCATGGACCGTCCGCCCCGATCCGCCCACGAGGGACTCATCTCCAAGTGGCTCTTCTTCAGATACATCGCTATCGGCGGTGAGCCACCTATCTGATGTACATGTACAGTATAGAGGCCTATTGTATGTATGTATGTATGTATGTATGTATGTATGTATGTATGTATGTATGTATGTATGTATGTATGTATGATGTATGTATGTATGTGCTACAACAATGTTGTACGTGCAAGTACGTACGTAGGCGTGTTGTGAGGAAGGGATGTATCGTGTGCATGTCTAGGTTATGTGGGTATGGCGACTGTGGGCGGTGCCATGTGGTGGTTCCTGCTGTACGAGGAGGGGCCGCAGATCACGTGGTATCAGGTGACGCACTGGATGCGTTGCGAGATTGAGCCGGAACACTTCGGGGATCTGGACTGCGACGTCTTCGAGGACAATCACCCCAACGCCATCGCACTCTCCGTCCTGGTCACCATCGAGATGCTCAATGCTATGAACAGGTCCTTCCTTACTTACTGTAATCTTTGTATGTGGGCTGGGGTTACAAGGGGGTGGGGTGGGTCGGATGTGAGGCTAAAGTCGGGCACCAAGCTTGTCTCGCTGATCTAGCGCCTGACCAAAGCAACCAAGTAGTATGAAGTAAACGTCACCCAATCAATGTAGCCTATGGGCTCTGATGTATTGATGGGTAAGGACTATTGCTGGGTTATTACAGGTTGAGATGAGTTTGGTATGAGGATGTAGTGAGCGTATTGCAGTTTGTCTGAGAATCAGTCTCTGGTGGCGATGCCTCCGTGGACGAACGTGTGGCTGATGGCGTCGATTGCGCTGTCCATGGCGCTGCACTTTGTCATTCTCTACGTGGACATCCTGGCCACCATCTTCCAGATCACGCCCCTGTCATGGGTGGAGTGGGCGGCCGTGTTGAAAATCTCCCTGCCTGTCGTTCTGCTGGACGAGAGCCTGAAATTTGTCGCTAGGAAATACATCGACGGTAGCAGAGAGGAGGAGGGCATGCGAAAGGGCGCTTCTGCTGTACTTGTAGAGGCTGTTGGCTTCCTACTAATCTGGGTGGCTTACATCACCTGGCTCGTCTATCCCTACTTACCACCCGGTTTCTTCCACTCCGCCACAACCTCGCGTGGCATCCACAACAGTGAACTCTAAACACTTCCCTCCTCCCATTACTTCTCTTATATTACTACCATGTGTGAGTGTGTGCGTTACCTGCACGCCTGCCTAAGTTGAGGGAAACACGCTTCACTGTTACTAAGTACGTGTAGGTTTAGATTGGATGGATTTTACAATTTTCGCTTTCATACGAGTACTATACTGTGTTGAGGTTGGGTCTTAGCTTTTTCCTTGAAATGATGATGTTTCGGATGCGCGGGGAGGAGTGGGTTTCGAATCCTTGTCCTACTACTACCTGAGCAGGGTGGGAACCTCTTGTTGCTACTGTATGAAATTGACAAGCCGCGAACAAGCTGTATATCGCATGGCGTGTGTTGCTTCTCTTATTTCTAGGAACTCGTACGCGTGTGTTTCCTCTTCGTTTGAGTCTCTTCAAACTGTCCAGCGGCGCGCATTCCAGTACAGTACTGTGTTGTGACTGAGAGGTCACTGGCCAACTATGGCAGGTCCACATCTATTGTACTATTTATTATTATTATTGACCGCCTCCTCTAAATGTGTTTCGTAGATTAGTATTGTCATTGTGGTACTTTGCCATATTTACCGGTGCATGGGACCGTCTTGTTCATCTCGCCTGATACGCTGTCTTATTGCGTATCCTAAATTTTGTCTTTTATGTGCATGTCTGATTCCTGCATAGCATAGGCCTCATTTACGCCTACAGTTCTCGCGAACGTCAAACTATGCGCCGGTAAATAGGGTGTACGTATCTGTGTAGGTCATTCCTACATACATACGCACGGTACTGAGGAACTTGCGCCAAGTTGTTTCTTTTTGTTTGCACAGTTACACAGCGTCTTTCGTATTGTATCGTGACTTTATATATTGTTTGTAGTGATACGTGCCGAAAAAGTTTCTATAGGCGGAGTCTGAGAACACTGTTGGCTTGTATACGTACATACGTAATGAAGGGTTGATGTGCACACCCACCCATCTCAATCATGTTCCAAGATCCTGCTGTTGTTATCGCCCTCTGAGCTGTTGTTGATGATAATTGGTTAGGTTGACTACTGTAGGTGTTTTTATGCAGCATGTGTGTGGCGTGCCTTTGATGGGTTCGCGGGAGAAATAAACCTGAATGACTGTCACAGTGTCTGGATTGTTCCATTTTAGCTAGTGCGAGCTAGCAACTTTTCGCATGTTGTGTGCAGTGCATACTATACACACATCCGCAACTGCTTCTAAGTCAGTAAGACCGAGCGCTTTTTCCTTCATCTTTTCAATTCTAATGATCACATGTATCTGGTGTAGTATTATTATTATTGTTGTTATGATAGGCTTATATTATTCGCCTTTGTATGTGACTTGCTGTTGTATTTTCAGTGGAAGCCAGTGAAGTTGTTGAGACCAAGAAGAAGCGGTGAGTTTGCTTTTGGCACTTGGACGGTGGACAAATGCGCAAGTGACTGTTGCACAAAGATTGTTTGCTTTATCTGTCATCTGTGGCTCTCTTCATTTCCTCTGGTGGGTCCCGGTTTCTGCGATCAAACTTCATCTTCGCCCTATCCCGGTACTGTAGTAAAAAGAATAAAACCCGCAATTTACCTTCTATTCAACCAACTGTATAGATTTTGACTAATGTACAGGTTCTACGTTGTTTTCTAGGCAGTCAGGTTGGTTAGGTGCTTATTCTACGTGTGCAACCTTTCTAAGAATGTATATCTGTCGATATCGATCGATCACCTGTTTAGTGAGTGAGGATGGGAAGTATGTACTATACCTACAGCCTTCATAGGCACTACCTAAATTCACATATGTGCCAATCTTGAAGTTGCTTGTAAAATAGTGTAATTTGATGGTGATGATGCTGGACGCAGCTGAAACAGTGAATTTGCCTGTGGTGAGTCAGTGCCTCCAATTTAGCTCGATGACTAGAGGTTGTGGCCAATTGATGTACTGCTATAGCCTCATCTGATAAACCACAGACGTGCAATATTTGTAGCTTGCTTAGAGCCGTGTTATGTGGCAAAAATATGTATAAGTAAGTACTGCCAGCATACTTGGACGACTAGTACTCATGGTCGGGTATGATAGTAGTAGAGAAGTGACGTAGTTCTCGGCTGAACTAGAATCTATAGACTTCCTTAGCTGTCAAATTTGGTGTACTGTAGTTGTGTTTCTCCAATTATTTACTTGTCTGTGGCCGGTGTGACGCGTGCTTGTCTGTGGTAGCGGTCGGCAGCTTTAAGGATAGTTGTTTTACAGCCAGTAATGTTACAACTGGCGTGAGCTCAAGGGATCTGTTAGTTTAGTGGATTCTATGCGTGCGTGTGTTTCTCGTAGCTTTGTTTATATATGCCGGCCTTTGTTTCACAAGTGCCATCCTTTTCGAGTGCTCTGATATGACTTCCTCATGGAAAATGAGTTTGACAGTAGTAAATATTACTAGCCAATTACGTATCATTTTGACGGTGGCTTGTGGTCGGTGGACAACAGTGTGCGTGTCAGACAGGACGGAATAAAGTTTTGTTCCTTGAATCTTCTGTGGTTTATCGATCTGTGATTGCGAGGACGATGCCGAAGTGTGTGTCCTGCCCTCAGGGGTTTTACTTTCCTCCCTTTACAACGCGTAACAATAGTATGCGTTGTCTTGTTCTTGATTCATGTGTGTCTTGTTCTTTTGAGTTCAGTGTTGCTGCCTCTTTCATCTGTGCAATATTTTCCTACCTGCCGTGCCTTCCGCTGTATCAATGCATTTATTGGTGGTGTTATGGCATTGTTCCGGTTGGTCAGGTTCTTCCTTCCAAGAAGGTAACAAGTCGTTGAGTGCTTCATACGATAGTAATGCAGATGCGATGGTGGTCAAGCGATTGAAAGCGCGGTGCACTAATTCCCCTGCTGAATTCCAGGAAGGAGAACGTGTTGAACGCAGCCGTGTTCTTTTGCGTTGTGACGTTCTGCTTATGGCTTTCATTGCATATGCAAATTACGGAGCGTATCAACAACAGTCTGAACGGGGCGGTGTTGAGAGAGAAGCGCAATCCACGGTTGGAAGACGGGGAGGAGTACGACGGACCGGTGCACGTCATTCCTGACTACAGCAAGTCGCGTTCCGGGCCGGGCGAGAATGGCAGGGGAGTGGTGCACAGTGACCCAGAAGAGAAGAAGCGAGCAGACGCATCCATCAAGAAGTGGTTCATGAATGTGGTGGCTAGCGACAAGATCTCTCTGGACAGATCCATACCCGACACAAGGCATCCAGAGTAAGACAACTCTTGTCCCCCTCTACCAGGAGTAATATAAAAAGGCACCCTTTTCATAATTCATGTACCCTTTTATACTACTCCTGCCTCTGCGTGTCCACTCCGCTCCCACCTCTGCTTTTGGCAGGGGTGCGTAGAGAGGTTCATTTGCCAAAGGATATTGGACAACCAATTAGTATGTTCGAACCATCTGTTCATACACGCTCAAGTCATATATCACACATTAGGCCGCTACTATGGGTCGACCCAGGGTATTGCACGTCTACCACCATCGCCTGCAAAAGAGAAAGTGATGGCGGCCGGTATTGCCACCACCATCACAACTGTAATAGTCCTTTCCTGGAGCAGCAGCATGAATCTTTATTGGCAAAACAAACCAAATGGACAGGTGATACCGACGAAGGGTAATAGTGTGACATGCCCATAGTGGCCGATACTTACTTACGTACATATCTATGTATATAATAACATACGTAGGTACAGTAATATAATAGAAGGACAAATAATATAACACGATCGGCAAAACAAGTTAACAGTCATATCCAAAAGGGTGTATGATAAAACACGGTCCAGGTCGGTGGGTGGGTTGGTGGGCGGGTTCCTGTATGCTCACAAGGTCGAGTAAAAGCGGCCTAGTACTGGGATGCGCGAGATCGCGGATTCCAGGAGGCCACCATCACTTCGATTGGATTCACTCCCTTCCATATCAGAGAAGACTGTGCCCGTCCGTAGGACACCGTGAAAGTAGGTCAGACTAGGGAGCGTTGAGCCATTGGGAGGGCTGAAGAAGAGACAGACAGGAAGACGGTTCCAGAGCTTCACAGCATTGTGAAGGGGGAAGCAGCGCTCTGTTGGGGCAGGGGAGTCTTGGGGATATAGCACGCCATTGGACACCTGCAATTGCATACTGTGATGGGAACCCCTACATGCCCTACGCAGCGCGGATCGCGGAGGAGGGGGCGCAGCAACTAGGACATTGCAAGGAAGGTGGCGAACTTTGTGCTGATACTTGAGGATGGTGATCAGCTGCCGCTCGAAGCACACCTGAGCCAATGGCTTCCAATCCAGCTTCTCCAGCAATTCAGCATAGCTGGACTGGTAGTCATTGGTGGCCAGTTGCGCTGCGAACCTATGCACGCGCTCCAGTTGCACCCAGTGGGTTCTTGTTGTAGGGCAGGAAAATGGGAACGCATGCAGCAGCATAGGCATGATTTTTGTTTTGTACAGGAGGGAAAACTTTGCCCGGCGTACATATCGACCAACAGTGCGATATAAGGCACCAAGTGCTGCTTTGGCTTTTGCCTTTACATACGTAGTGTGCACACCAAAGGACAGTCGCGAATCTAAGACCACACCCAGGTATTTCAGCTCCGCCACACATTGAACCTCTAGCTGATCAATCAATACCGGTTGGCTGAGTGACAGTGAACGATTGCTGGCTGAGCATACCATCAACATTGATTTTTTGGGGTTGATGGACAGGTGAAGTTTGGCATACTCAGACAGCACCTGGTCCACATCAGCCTGTAGCTCAGTTTCAGCATTTGGGGAGGAAATGGGCTTGACCAACAATAAGTCATCGGCATATGCAACCAGCCGACAGTTGTCTGACAGAGATGTGGTGAGTACAGGGCAGATGTATGAGGTGAAAATTAAAGGGGAGATGATAGACCCTTGGGGTGTGCCAGACAACACAGCTTGTTCAGCGGATGTGGTTAAACCAACCTGTACACACTGCTTTCGACCCAACAGAAAAGAGCTAAGTAACTGCCCCAAGCGATCATCCAGCCCATACTCTGTTTGGAAGATGCTCAAAATGCTGCTAAAGGGACAGCGGTCGAACGCCTTGGCCACATCTAGGGAAACTAGTGCCACTTTAGTAGCCTTGCCAGCAGAGTGGCAGGCATCGAAACCAGCAGCCACCAGTGACTGCAGATATGCCAAGGCATCATCGACCGCTCGCCCTTTAGAGAAGGCAAATTGGCAGGAGGGAACTTTTGAGAACACAGATGGCCTGAGCACACGCATAAGCCACCTCTCTCCAATTTTGCTAAGTGCTGGCAAGACAGAGATGGGGCGGAAGTCAGCTACATTGCATGCACCAGGTACCTTGGGAACTGGGGTAATTCGGGCAACCTTCCATTCACTTGGGAAAACACCAGTTCTTAGGCATGAGTTGAGGATGATGGCAATGGGCTCAGCTAACTGTAGTCGTAAGGCTTTGATCATGCGAGGCGATACACCATCAAGCCCAACCGAACTTGTGTTTTTTAGCTGGCCAATGTAGCCCAAGACCTCGGTCTCAGAACACAGCCACTCCTCCAGGACAGGACCAGGGACGTAAAGGGGAGGAGGGGGATTTGTGGGATTAAAATTTTCGGTAAAACGGGTTGACAACGCATCTGCTTTCTCCTCATCCGTGACCGCGAATTCGCCTGGGGCAATAAACAGGGGGGGCATTGTGCGAGACTTACCAGTCAACTTTTTCACCACCTTCCAAAAAGACGGCACAGAATCCACATCCTCAAAAGCAGCCTCTATGTACTTACGTTTGGCTTGCTTTACCTCATATTTCGCCTTTCTGGATGCCTTTTTCCAGCGGGACTGAGTATGGGGATTAGGGTCGCGTTTGTAGGCCCGGAAAGCAACGCTTTTGCGACCTATTGCGTGACGGACATCGTCTGTCATCCACGGACAAGGAGTACGACGCGTCTTAATTTCTTTGTGTGGAACACAGAGAAATTGAAGATGGCGCAATAGCGAGCTCAAGAAATTGACAGCGTCATCAGGTGAAACATCAGCAGCTGCCTGGACCTGTGCTGAAAGATTGCGCGGCGTACCATTTGGTAAGTACATAAGCTCGAAAGCTGCCCGCTCAAAATCGGCATCAGCCCAGTCCCAGTATGTGAAAGAGCGCGAGGGTTTGGGGATGTAAGAGCCTTCTACCTGTACCCAAGTCATGTGGTGACGATTCTCAATGGGAGTATCGGTGCCTGAGGATACCAAACGCAACTCCGGTGATACCAAGATTTGATCGATACCTGAGTCACCATGGGTAGCGCAGGAGATAGGTGACTGTACTTGAAACTGGGTTAAAATGGGCCGTAGCACATCAAACTCAGCTGTAAGGTGATTGATGTTTGAGTCGCCGAACATTATAAAGGGGACACCCAATGGGCGAAGTTCAGCCAACACCTCGGATAGGTCACAGGAGAAGCTTGCGCTAAGTGACTTACGCGGGCAGTAGAAGCTGACTAGATAAATTTTGTGGCGCCGAAGGGTAACGCTTGCCACCAAAAACTCGCCAGCATTCGCGGCTTTGGCTGACTTCAGGGTCACCTGGACAGGGTTTAGGCAGGATAGGATATACATACCTACTCCTCCACCATTCCTACCACCTTTTGGCCGGTCTCTGCGCAACAGTACATAGCCAGGAATGTCGAGCTCATGGGTGGAGACCTTTGAGTCAAGCTTGGTTTCCTGAAGCGCAAGGGCGGCTAATGGGGTAAGTTGGAGGCGAGCTGATATGGCATCGAACTTTGAGGTTAGGGAATTGACATTGGCCGAGGCAAACACGGGGAGCTTAGGTTGCGACGGGGGGCAAGCCATAGTAGTTACAGCAAGAAGCA
>JASAMW010000634.1:0-69722 GCA_030247985.1 Epsilonema sp. ZAB3_2
GCAAAAATATAGGGTACTGTAGGGTAAACCCGGACACGGGGGTAAACCCGGACACCTAGTATGTCTCAGCCAACCATACGACCGATTGAGACAAGCATTCTACCAATCGATTCCTTGAACTCTCCTCTTTCAAATGAGCACTATGTTCATCATTACTGCTGAAGCCGGCAAGTGCAGAACAGCGTACGTGTCCGGGTTTACCCCACAGTACCCTACATACTACAGGGTGTCCCATAATATACTCCGGGGCTTTCCGCGGTAATAACTCTCGAGCTAATGCTCAGATGTCAATGCGGTTTTTGGCATAATGCAGCCAAGGCTTCAACTTAGATGCAGGCAAAATTTCATGATTATACCGCATCGAAATCTGAGCTTTAAATACCGAAACGGGTCTGACAAATCGCCGAGATCTCCCCACCATTCGATTCAGCGCCGCTCGGGCATCAATTTGCGCCAGATTTTGTCTTTCTAACTGCTCTGTGTCCCGAGATATTTTATTTTGCAGTTTTGGTTTTCCCCCTATTTTACTCTGTGACGAGGCATATCTTTTGCGTTGCGCCGTCGTCTTTTTTGTTTTTTTTGTTTTCTCTTCGCTCTCCGCCGCCTGCGCGAGCGAAGCGCGACTGGAAAAAAGACGACGGCGCAACGCAAAAGATATGCCTCGCCACAGAGTAAAATAAGGAGAATACCAAAATGCAAATTGAAATATCTCGACGTACGGAGCAGCTAGAAAGGCAAAATCTGGCGCAAATTGATGCCCGAGCAGCGCTGAATCGAATGGTGAGGAGATCTCGGCGATTTGTCAGACCCGTTTCGGTCTTTAACTCGAGAGTTATAAGCACGGAAACCCCCGGAGAATATTTTGGGGCACTCTGTATACGCTATGTACGTATTCACTCACCGAACATTTCCGAAGGCTCGCAGCGGAAACAGTTCTCCCAGTAGGCGGCCGCCTTTCAGCACCGAGGCGTTCTCCCCGACCGGATGTTCGGCGCGCACGCGCTTCACCTCCGCCGCGTTGTGAATGCAGTGCTCGGTGTTGAGGCGACGCGCCGTCCACGCTCCGCTTTCGCCGCTCACCGCGAGCACGGCGCAGGAGTCGCCGGTGTTGGCCACGTGCAGATTGCGGCCTCGCAGGTGCGCGAGCAGCCCGCAGGAACCGGCGGCCGCCGTCGCCACGCGAGCCCTGCAAGCAAATAACCCGTATTTATTAGTGGAGGATGCTTTGAAACAAACATATTCACGAGTTCACTCGTACCAATGGTAATATGCAAGGCACATAGAGACGGCTGCGGTCGTCACGCGAGCCCTGCAAACACACGAGCAACCGCCAAATCATTTATTAGGAGAGGAAACTTTGAAACATCATTGTCACGAGGTCACCCACGATCAATAGAAAAGCTGGCTGCGATCGACACGCGAGCCCGCGAGCAAAAGGTAGAACCGCCAAACCGTATTTATTAGGAGAGGATGCTTTGAAACATCATATTCACGAGTTCACTCACACATAATGGCCGGCCGCTGAGACCGCAAGGAAATAACAAGTAATCGCAATCGCGGCCCCGCGTTCATAAGAAGAGGATGGTTTGAAACATAATTTCCACGAGTTTACCCAACACCACGAAGTAACATGCATGTACCATACCTTGCTCCCAGTTTTCCTCTCGTATCTGGCAAGGCGTCCGCGCAAATCGCCGTATCCATTGCATCAAACGCTAACTGCAGCGACCTCCTGACTGTGCGGGGCTGGTCAAGTGCTAAACATCGCTGCGCGAACGTCAGCAGACTTCTCGCGTGTCTGTCCTTCTCCTTGTCTTCTTGCTCTTCTCCGTTTCATAAAGGGGGAATCTGGCAAGAAAATTTTTATGAGGAAGGGGAAGTATGATGCTTCATTATTTTATATTTTTACCACACACGTTCGATCTATTGACCAGTTGCGCTTAGAGAATTTTCTCCTGTAGGGTGCCGTGGGGTAAACCCGTCCGCCTGCGGTCAACTTTCAACTTGCTGTTTCAGCAAATGATGAACCAAATAGTAGCGCATTTGAAAGAGGGGAGCTCAAGGAATCGATTGATGTACTATTTGTCTCAATCGGTCCGTTGATTGCTGAGATATGGAGTCCTGAAAGTTGGGTGGCCGGATTTTCCCATGACCAGGATTACCCCATTAGTACCCATATCACACAGGCAAGAACACAACTTGCATGCCCCCTTCTCAAAAATTCCATGACCGGGTTTGTCCCATATCACACAGGCAAGTACCTACGCAACTTGTGTGGTCCCATCCGAAAAACTCCCCCTAAAATCCCAAAATTCCCCCATTCCCAAAAATTTCTTGCCAGATCCCCCCTTTAAGCCGCCGGCGCTGCAGAATCGCCAGTCCAGGAGTTCACTAGAGCGGAGCTGACCAGCCGTGAGTTGCGCAAGGAGCGCCGGGGGCAGCAGGGCCACCGAGACGAAGTCGAAGAGGCGGGCGGCCACGGCCCGACTGCACCCGCCTCCCCCGTGTCCGTCGAAGAGGCCGAAGAGCTGGCCGGCGGTGAGGCGACAGGCGGCCTCCGCGTACTGATCCTCGCAGGGCGCGTTCGCGCCGAGCTGGTTCGACTCGTAGCTGTGAACCGCGCCTGAAAAACAGCACAGGTTAGGTAGTGCAGTAGTGTAACGGGGCTTGGGATTAGAGATGGGCCGAGACTGGATTGTTGCTGAAAACGAGACCGAGACCGAGACTTAGCATATTTTCCGAGACCGAGACCGAGATTAGGGAATTTTGCCGAGACCGAGACCGAGAATTTGAAAATTCTAAAGTCGAGACCGAGACCGAGATCGCCAAAAATGACCGAGATTTCCGAGACCGAGACCGAGAGTCTCGGCCCATCTCTACTTGGGATAGCCCCATGGGGCTTCGGGCTATGCCCCTTATGGGGCTATACAAATGGTAAGCGCTGATTAGGGGCTATACACTATACAAGAGCCGGGCTATACACGGAAATTGCAGTAATCGGAAATATTTCCGGATAAAACGTTTTCATTTCACTCATGTTGGACCGGGGAAATGTTCGAACAAACGAATGATGTAATCGCATGGATTATTGACGTACTGGGTACTGTGGGGTAAGCCCTGCCATGGGAAATTCCGCCACCTAAGTTCAGGGCTGCATTTCTCAGCAACCAATGCACCGATTGAGATAAGTGTGAGATCAATCGATTCCTTGAACAACTCTCCTGTTTCAAAGGAGCTACAAGCTTCATCATTTGCACAACCAGCAAGCTCAAAGGAGCTTAGGTGGCCGGGTCGGTTTATCCCATGGTCGGGTTTACCCCTCAGTACCCTATGGACCATATGCGGTAACGCGATTGGATTGGTCAATAGCGACCCGCAGTATTTAGTGAAAGTTTGGATCGGTGCCTGTGAGGTCCTCGACGTCATTTGTTGTCAATTCTTCTTTTCACTCGCTCTATTTCCGCTCCCAGATGATTGAACAAGGTCGACGACCCCGCAGGTACCGATCCACACGTTCACTAAATACCGCGGGGTCGCTATCGACCAACCCAATCGCGTTACCCCAACTCGTCCATACCTTACCTTTATCCACAAGAACAGTGCGCTCGTTGCGCCTCAAAATGCGGTCGATCTGTTCGCGAGACAGTTCCAAACTCCGGTCCAAGTTTTTCGACGGTCCCTGCTCCTCAGCGCTTGAGTAGCCGCCTTGTACATGATTATGCTCTTGGTCGTGCGTTGAGGCAGCAGCAACCACGAAAGCGTGAGAGTAGTTGGATTTTAAGCGTCTCCCTCTCAGACTGCAACTGCACCAGCAAACGCGAAGAGTGGATTTGGTGGCTCTTCTCATTTGATCCTGTAAAATGAATGATGAACACAGTTTTAGCAAGAATGACATAACCTAACTCAAGAATGAAACACTACACGCTAAGAGACGATGGAACCATGCTGCATTTTGACTTGATATACAATCATGGATGATTGCAATCAATGTTCCTTGTTTGTTGTTTCATTCTTGTTAGGTTATGTTATTCTTGGTTGTAGGGTACTGTGGGGGAAACCGGGCCATGGGGTAAACCCGACAACCTCAGCTCCTTTGAATTTGTCTGTTTAGTTAGGACCAAATAACTCATTTGAAAGAGGAGAGCTCAAGGAATCGATTGATATCATTCTTTGTCTCGATCGGTCCATTGGTTGCTGAGATATGCAGCCCTGAAACTTAGGTGACCGGCTCATGGCCGGGTTTGCCCCAAAGCACCCGATAAAAACAGCCCACTACCGCAACGCAGTATCATAGTATCATACGGAACGAATACAGCAAAGAGTGAATAGGAAAGTAGTCTTGGATTGGACTTATTTCCAATCAGTGACACAAGTTGAAACCCAAAACGAGAATTTGAATCCAGTTTTATTTACGTCTGGGTAAATTGCCTAATAAATAAATAGAAATAAATATGTACCACTTGTCGAGATCACCACAGAACAGGCATAGAACAGAGCACAACACAGAACATACGAGCACTTTTGTTGAAAGTGTCTACTACTTACGTATACTTTTACACTACAGTATGGCCGCGTTCCGTACCAAACAACTGTCTCTTGTCCGTCACATTTGACTTGCCCTCAGCACGCTGATTGCATTTTAAATTCCCCAAGCGGGGCTAGCTTGGCACATAAACACGTCATGTACAGTATACTAAGGTCATAATTAGCTTTTCCTGCTAGTCAGGCACTTACGAAATGAACAAAAATATTCAACAGCTAAAACACCAAGAAACTCAACAAGGTCCAAAATTCCCTCACAGCTTATATTACGCCTCCAGTAGTAAACTATGCCAGTTTACTTTCATCAGATGACATGCAAACTCTAACACAGACGTAGGGTAGTGTGGGGTAAATCCGGATTGAAAACAAGCAATTTTAGTGCTGTATTGCAGTGTACTCAGCAATTTTGGCTACGAGTTCGATGCCGATAGCAAAGCAAGGAAACCAAAACGTCCGAAATTTACCCCCACAGTGCCCCACTTCAACCCTCCACATAAATGCAGAAAAAGGTGCCCAAGTGTATGCTTATTTGTGCACTGTTTGCGCAATTTACTGTACGTAAGTAAGAACGTATGGGGTACTATGGGGTAAACCGGGCCAGTTTTATTGGTGGGGTAAACCCGATCAACCCACGTACAGGGTGTCTCACGTAGACCTCCCTAACGATCGAGCCTTATAACTTCCGTACTACAGTAGATATCAAGCTGAAATTTTGTCCCCAGAAACCCAAGAATATACCATACTTTGTAGCAAAATTTGAGCCGGATAGTCCCACAGCGAACGAAATTACAGGCGTAGAAATTTTGGACCCTGTTTTTATCATTTTCCGCACTGAGCATGGTTTTGAGATTAGAATCTTCTGCTCAGCATGGTCAAGAAGCTTATCCGACATGGCAATATGGTGGAACAACAATGGCTGAACATTATCACAGTCCAGAACACAAAGTATGCAAAACTATAGGCGATTTACCGCCCATGACAGCGTTCAAGAAGTTGTCGAGGTCAATACTGGCACCACCGATTTCGAAATGTTGAAAAACGTGGTCGCAACTTTGCAAGCTCGTAATTTCATCCCTAGTTAACCTATCTGGCTCAAATTTTGCCACAAAGTATGGTATATTCTTGGATTTTTGGGGACAACATTTCAGCTTGATATCTACTGTAGTACGGAAGTTATCAGGCTGAGTCGTTAGGGAGGTCTACGTGAGACACCCTGTAGAATGACGGTCTTCAAAACCAAGTAAGTGGCCAGGTTTACCCCACAGACAGTACCCACTACCAGCGCCGAACCACTTAGACAGTACCCACTACCTAGCGCCGAACCACTTGCAAAGTAAAATCAAGAATACATAATTGGGCTTAGGGGAAGAATGGAGCACAGTGCAAACAAAGGAGGCAATCACTGACTCATATTCGAGAATTCACCGTGAGTTTACTCACCACGTGTGTAGCGCACTAGTGATTGCCTCCTTCGTTTACACCGTGTGCTTCATTCTTCTCTTCCCCTTAGCCCAATTATATACTCCAAAAGTCAATATACATAGCTATCCCTTTCTATCCTAATTCCATCCAATCTCGGCGCTGGCAATTGATCTTCCAACATCATGTAACCCCACAGCGACTTAGTCCTCGGCATTTTACGCTTAGGACAACGCAGTATGAGGCAATATCGAAGACCGGCTAACACTACCACAGCCATACACAGGAGCAGAATTAGTTGAGACACTCCAGATGGAGGCAGAAGCCATAGAGAGAAGGCAGAAGGGGCTGACAAGCCGGGAGGAGGATTGAGCTGGCGCAGTCGTTGAATGTCACTGAAATAGGGTACACCCGTAAAGCGATGAAAGATACGGTACAGCATGTACGGGGTGTACAGTATGTAAGGTGCAAAGTTGTGCTCAAAGTTAAGAAGATGTGCAATAAATTGGTACAGCCGGTATAGCATACTGTGGGGTAAAAACCGGCCATGGGAAAACTGCATATCTCCGCAACCAATGGACCAATTGAGGCAAAATATCAATCAATTCCTTGAACTTTCCTCTTTCAAATGAGCTACTTGCTGAAACAGCAAGTTCAAAGCAGTAAGTGGCCGGGTTTACCTCATGGCCGGATTTACCCCAGCGTACCCTAAGCATACCCGAGTGGGAAGTGCCTCATTTTGTACAGCATAGCGCCCAGCGTCCATTGGACTTCTTGATTATTGATTTCTGAGACCGTGCGAAACTGTGACCAGCTGTAGGGAAAGCCAAAGCCTTCGTGCAGAACCAAGGCTGCCCAGGCAGACTTGAAACATTGCGTCCTGAAAAAATAACAGCACGGTAACGCACTATCAAATACGTAACTACGGATGTGGACGTACAGGAAAGATGGAGCACTGCATAGTATTTATTTACTATATGCGGTAACGCGATTGGGTTGGTCGATAGCGACCCCGGGTACTTAGTGAAAGTTTGGATTGGTGTCTGCGGGGTCGTCGACCCCATTTTGTTGTCAGTTCTTCTTTTCACTCGCTCCTTTTCCGCTCCCAGATGATTGAACAAGGTCGACGACCCCGCAGGCACCGATTCAAACTTTCACAAAATACCGCGGGGTCGCTATCGACCAACCAATTGCGTTACCGCATATCTACTAACAAATAGGGCTGATGTGTGTCTGTCTGTCTGTCTGTGTGTGTGCAATGCTATAGACTCGCTCAGTTTTGCAGCTACAGCGTTCGCCAATGGCTCATTCGAAAGCTTATATGCCCAAGGGTGGCAAGAAGGTCTTCGATTTTTGATCTGATCAGCCGATCACCAATAATCGATCGATAATCGATATTTTAGTACTAAAAGCGCGCAGATTCACTCATAGCTCACTCAGTTTTGCAGCTACAGCATTTATTCAGGACTCTTTCGAGAGCCTATGGCCCCGAGAACGCCAGAAAAGTCTGCGATTTTTGATCTGATCAGCCGATCACCAATAATCGATCGATAATCGATATTTCAGTACTAAATGTCGCAGAAACCAAACGACGCAGGTTTTCAAGCCTGCGTTTGCAAATGGTCACGCCTGAAAGTGCACACGAGACTAAAACGCGAGATGCGCTAAAGGGTTGCCAGATCTGCAAAAGGGTTGCCAACTCTCTGCGATAGGGTTGCCAGAAATGCAACTTTTTGCCAACTGCCCAAAGTGGTTTCCAGATGCATAATAAGTTGAGTTGACAGATCACGATCTAAAACAGGGTTGCCAGATCTGCAAAAGGGTTGCCAGATTTGCAAAAGGGTTGCCAGATCTGCAAAAGCATTTTACTGCGAAGCTGTAACGGGCCACTGGTTGTCCAAAATAGAACACAACACAACACGCTGCAAATGCTTACTTCAATCGAAAATCGTCCGCTCTTGGGTACAAATTATTTCTTTGGCGCTTTAGTACCGTTGACCACTGAGTGTGGCAAAATTCCTGCAATGCAATTTCTAATCACTCAGGCATACGTATCTATGCTCTGCGCATAATAATGCGTACAACAAACCAACCACCTACCAGTACCAGGTACACTATTACATGCATGCAGTACAGGGTGATTCAAAGTAATCAATCATCCAGCCATTGCCATACCGTACATGCACGTGTCTGTACGTACTGTACGCGCCCATCAAGAGTTGAAATTTTGTTATCACCCTGTACGTATGTAGGGTACTGTGGGGTAAACCCGGACACGGGGTAAACTCGGACACTTAGTACTTTATTTCTCAGCAACTATAAGATCGATTGAGACAAGTGTTCTACCAATCGGTTCCTTGAACTCTCCTCTTTCCAACAAGCTACAATGTTCATCATTTGCTGAAGCGGCGAGTTCAGAAAAGTTTAGGTGTCCGGGTTTACCCCATAGTACCCTACCTACAATAAACACGTACCTCAGCCTCCTTTTCCAACTTTTCATAGCTGTATCTTCCACCCAGGCTCAGAACATCATTAAACGAGTACCAATACTCAGAGAAACCGAAAAAGTCCGCATCCGGTTTGCTCGGCTGAAAAGCGCCGTTAATCGAGCAAAAGGCAGCCGGCACGTGACCGCATTTCTCCTTTCGCAGCAGCGGCCTCAGCTCGCCAACGCACTGTTTCCACTCTCCGGTGCCCCTTCTCTGATAGGATACGGACGCTTGCCTGCTTTCTTTTTCATAAGTAGTACTACTGTCATTTACAGCGGTCACAGAGGAAGAGGCAGTCGTGTGCACGGTTTTTGTCATCCCCGCGTTAAGACAGGGATCCGCCAGGCCCGTCGTCGATTTTAAGGTCTCCAGATTCCTCCTCGTTAAGGCCTCCTCGTAGTTCTTCATCGCCACATTGGCGCCGAACCCGAGAAACGTCGTCACGTACAGCTGGTAGACGTGTTCGTTGTCTGCGCTGTCGCTGCCTTTCCAGCCCAAGTCCAGATGGGTTAAGAGGTGCTCCTGGTTCAAGGGCGCAGTTACGGACGGTTCTTCCGCCGCGCTACTGCCGCCGCCGTCTTTTCCGCCTCGGGGTATTTCGAAGGCGATCTGCACCGACCCGCCGCCCATGTCGATCATACCGACGGTTTGCGGTCGGCGTACTGTGGCGTTTGCGACGGGGTCGAAAAATGAGACCGTACTTGCCGCATCTAAAAAACAAAACAGAAGTAAACACGGTAAAGCGTAAAGCAGAGAAGGCGCACTATTATTGGCCTTTCAAAATAAGAAGGTACTTTTTTCTCGAATAGGAGTAGGGTACTGGGGTAAAGCTGGCCATGGGAAAATCCGGCCACCTACGTTTCAGGGCTGCATATCTCAAACCAAATGGACCGATTGAGACAAGTTCTTTCAAATGAAGCTAAGTATTTGATTCATCACGTGCTGAAACAGCAAGTTCAGAGAGCTTAAGTGGCCAGGTTTCCCCCATGGCCAGGTTTACCCCACAGTACCCTACGTGCCTTCTCCATTCCGCTTCTTCTTTCAAGGCACGTACTCCTATAGGAAAAAACGGTATCTTCTTATTTTCTAAAGTCAGGACTATTTCCACACGCTGTGTAGGCGCAAAAGAAAGTGCCAACAGAAACATGTATGCGCCTGTAATAGCCTACCTAGGTATTGTAAGATACAAGTCTACGTAGCCTACCAGATGTAAGGGATGACTTATCGGCAGCTGACAATCAGTATCAGTTACCGCCAACCCGTTGGCAATCTAACTTGTTTGCAACAAAGTCATGCTGACAGCTTGCTGCAGTCAAATCAATTTCTCGTTTGCCTCATACCCAGACCCGTTTCGTTACACAAGTCAACAGTCAAAACGAGAAACATACATTGGGCTGATTTTGTGTAAGAAGTGTCACATTATTTGGCAGAACTTTGTCAGAGATAATGGTGGTACGTGTGCGGAAGGAAAAATTGAGAAAATTTTGAAATTTGGACCTCAAAATAGCCTAACACTTCTGAAAGTTTTTCCAATACTAGCAGGTCAACACCAAAATTATTACTGCATTATTTTTGTTACTACGATTACTACGCACGTCCCACGCTACCCCAAATCAAAAAGCATAGTATTATTACCTGAAACTGAAGTGTGGTAGCGTGGGGGAAAAAACGCCTATGGGGGAAATCCGCCCATGGGAACCTATCTATGGCGCTTTTACCCCCATCAGGCCTTGGTTGTAAAGTTGAGGCTAGGAACGAAGAAACAGAGGCAGAAGTTTCCCGAGACACATTTTCGAGAGCCATGTTTTGAATGGGGGTAAAAGCGCCGCAGGTGGGCGGATTTGCCCCATGGACGGGTTTACCCCACGCTACCCTACCTGTACCTGAAGTACTGCTTCTGCCGAGTCGGCCTAGTACGTAGTTGACGGCGATCCAGCTGTAGATGCCTTCCCACTTGCCGCTGATCATTTCGATGTGCTGATCCAGCAGAATGAACTCGTAGCGCTTCGGCAGTTCCGCGCGCAGCGTGCGCAAAATGGCGTCGCTTTGCCTGCAAGTGGCCGACAAAACAGGGTTAACCCCATGCGTAATCCCAGGCGTCCGCCTGTCCGTAGCCTCCCGGCAAGCCCCGTCCGCAGACGGGGCAAACCCCGTCCGTAGACGGGGCAAACCCCGTCCGTAGACGGGGTTTGTTTTTCCACCCCGTCTACGGACGGGGTTTGTCGGGTGGCTACGGACAGGCGGACGCCTGGGATTACGCAGGGGGTTAACATTTCATACCGCGTTCAGAATAGCGACGTACGTATAAGCAGACGTACATACGCCCGAAAAAACCATGGCTGTGTACCGTGCGTCCGTCAGTGTTTTATTGCGGTAGCGTTGCTCGCTAACCTCGCTTTTCGGTCGTACGTACGTACGTCTAAAGCACGTCTCCACGCTGACCAATTTTCCGCGTCCACATTTACCCCACCTCTACCCTATTTCCCCATTCGTGCACATTTACTCCACCTCACCCTACTTTATCCGTCTGCATTTACCTCCACCTTACCCTACCTTCCCCGTCCGCATTTACCCCACCTCACCCCTTTCCGTCCGCATTTACCGCCACACTACCCTACCTCCTTCGTCCGCATTTACCCCACCCGACCCTACCTTCCCCGTCCGCATTTTCCCTCACCCTACCCTGCTTTCCTCGTCCGCATTTACCTCACCCTCTCTCTGCCCTATTTTCTCCGTCCACATTTACTCCACTCTACGCCACTTCCCCGTCCGTATTTACCCCATCCACCTTCCTTCCCGTCCACATTTACTCCACCCTATACCCTACCATACTTTTCCCGTCCGCATTTACCCCACCTCATCCTACCCCTTTCCCCGTCCGCATTTACCCCGCCCTACCCTACTTTCCCATCTCCTTACTCCGTAGGCAGTAGTCTCAATCCCGCAGTCGCCATCACAAACAGCGACGTCTCTTTCCGCTTCGCCGGAGGCACTTGGGCTGCTGCGTAGTCCAACAGGGGTGCCAGATACCCAGTGACATTCTCCAGTTGGGTAGCGAAGGCGGACAGGCCAGGACTCGCCTGAAACATTGCTAAACCCTGTTTATTCCCCACCTATTATAGTATACATTCCTGGTACTATGGGGTAAACCCCGCCACCTAAGCTTTTCTGAACTTGCCGCTTTAGCAAATGATGAAGAGGGCAGCTCATTTGAAGGAGGAGAGTTCAAGGAATCGATTGGTAGAATACTTGACTCAATCGGTCGTATGGTGCTAAGATATACTAGGTGTCCGGGTTTACCCCCGTGTCCGGCTTTACCCACAATACCCTATGCCTATACCTTCTTCACTACGGGCTCCTTGTTGGCGTCGAGTAGAGGCCGAATGCGCAAGAGCTCGTGAGGGTTGCCACTGTGGGGTGGCCAGACGTAGACGAACACACGGGAGCCACTACTTCCGGCGTCTATGATGACGCCATAGTTCCAGGTGGAGGCTAAAAACCAATTTAAATTTAGCAGAATCTGATGGGGAAGGGGAAGAAGAGGAAGAAAAAAGCCGACCGCAATTCTCCCTGCCTCCCCATACCCGAATTCCCCTCCCACTGCCCGAATTCCCGCCGGGAGAGCGACAATTTGGGCAGGGAGAGGGGAAATTCGGGCAGGGGGAGGGGAATTCGGGCAGGGGGAGGGGGAATTCGGACAGGTAGAATCTGTGCCGCCGGGAGAGCGATAATTTGGTCGGGGGAGGGGGAAAATTCGGGCCGGGGAAAACAACAAACCCAACGTACTGACAAGACTAACCCACAGCCCCTCAGCTCAGTTCCTTGGTGACGAATTTACCCCATCCTACCCCAACTCACAATGCTCTAGAGACCATTTAGGGTACTGAGGGGTAAACCCGGACACGGGGATAAACCCGAGCACCTAGTATATCTCAGCAACCATACATACGACCGAGTGAGACAAGTACTCTATCAATCGATTCCTTGAACTCTCCTCTTTCAAGTGAGCTACCATGTTTATCATTTGCTGAAGTTGAAGTGGCAAGTTCAGAAAAGCTTAGGTGTCCGGGTTTACCCCATAGTACCCTACATATTACGTCACCGCTAGGGTGAGTGGGACTTCCCCTCGCTTACCATCAAACGATTCATCATCCATCCACGCTCTATCAGAAGTGTGTAAGCTCTCCAGTTGTTGCCTCCTATGGTGGCGCGTTCCGATTATTTCTTTCGGATAGTGGTAAGTAGAAGAGGGAGCCGACAAACGTTGATTGGACGGAAGCACCAATACGACTAAAATCAGCGTGCCCAGGGCAAACAGCATGCAGCATGGCCAGAAAAACATGTGCACACGGACCATTGAAAGAACCGATCATTCAACATCACGCAAAAGGGCTAGAATGGAAGCCAATAGCCAAACGCCTGGAAAAAATACACTTACGTAGGGTACCACGGGGTAAACTCGGCCACCTAAAGCTCCTATGAACTTCCTGTTTCAGCAAACGATGAACCAAGTAGGATAGTTCATTTGAAAGAGGAGAGTTCAAGGAATCGATCGGATATCATTTGTCTCAATCGGTTCATTGGTTGCTGAGATATGCAACCCTGAAACTTAGGTCGCCCAATCTACCTCATAGTACCCTACACGTTTCATGGTCTATTCACTCACATCGATTGAAGACATGCGTTGGGCGTAGGCTCGGCGTGTCCATGGCTTGAAACACGCGAAGGCATGGACAGCCATGGATGCGTCGGGCGTATGCCAAGCATATCTCCTTTCAATGTGAATGGGGCCCTTGAGCTAAAAGCAAGGAAAAATACAGTATATTCCACCGATCGTACGGTAAATGCTCAAACATATCAGACTGGCCTGTTTTGGAAATGCTTTACTGCATAAAAAAACAACCATCGTTGCACCAAAAATATACACGCAGAGTACACAGGAATACCCGTACCAGACAGCAACAATATTCGAAACAACAGGGCTTGCAGCCAAAACCCTCCGCTGCATTCCGCGTAGTGGTGGTCACTTGATCGGCTTTATCGGCTCGTCGTATTTCAGTTGTTTCGTCCTAAACAAATAGTCCACATAACATACTATCCACCATATGCAATAAGACGATTGGGTTGGTCGATGGCGACCTCGCGGCACTTAGTGAACGTTTGGATCGGTGTCTGCGAGGTCGTCAACCTTGTTCAATCATCTGGAAGCGGTAAAGGAGCGAGTGAAAAAGAAGAATTGACAACAAATGACTTCGACGACCCCGCAGACACCGATCCAAACTTTCACTAAATGCCGCGGGGTCGCCATCGACCAACCCAAACGCCATACTGCATATGGTGGAGATTATGTGTCAAGAGATCAAGTTGATGCGTTGACGCTGAGTCAAGAGTATACGTCAAATAATCAAGTAGGTGAGCCAACAGGTCAACAGTCATGAGCAAAGAGGTCAAAATGACTGCATCAAGTTGTCAAGTAGGTTTTTTTGCGATAATAGGTCGAGACAGCAAGGTTAGATGAGTCTTATTGTATTTTGCGTTGTTTTGCCTCGTCTTTGACAAACGTGTCTCAGTCAAAAGTCAAAAAACGGAATCAACATGTAGGCCTAGCTGAAATAGATACAAAGGTGGTGGGGTAGATTGCCTTTCCAAACCAACTTTCCCTGCTGAGCGCTTGACTTTTTGACGCATGATATTTATTGGCGCACCTACCTGACCTCTTGACATACCCAAGTTTTTCAGGGTTGACCTCTTGACGAACTTGATCTCTTGACCAACTACCATGGTGGATAGTCTGGCCAGCAAGAGTTTGCCATGGCATGCAAGGCGCGTTGCGTAAAATAGATTCACAAATGTGGATTTCTGTCCATGCTTCGTGTACTCCTCTTTAGCAGAAGTACATGCAAACTATGCAGGACGACTTGAGTCCTATAGCGAACTCTTTCCGGCCAGACTAAGTATAGATGAAGTTCCCCTAATAACTCAACTCGTGGATAGATACCTGAGAATAGTGACAACATGCGCCAGTTGCTTTCTGAGGTGCGGATTTGCAGTGGGTTGAACTGCTTCCTTCTCCAGCAAACTTGCGATTCTGAGCATCAAATCGGGAAATCCAACCGCCAAAGCGTGACGACACAGCTTGTTCAGTTCCTGAAATGAATATCGTAAACAGCTATTTGCCAGCTGCGCTGAAAACTTCCGGGTGATCTCGAGCTTATCACACTGATTTTCAGTGCAATTTTTGATCGGTGCCGGACGAGTCACCGATGAAAAAAGTTACCGCAAAAATCAGGATAAACTAGAAGAAGGGTCAGCTGACGTCGCGACCATCAAGAAATTTTCAGCGCACCTAGCCAATAACCTGGTTCACTGAGAGAACGCGGAGATTTGCAGATCGTGCATGACATTCTTGCGTGAAATAGCACACCATTCTCAGTTCCTTTGACATCAGTAAGGAACTGATACCGGTGTGATGTATGGCATGCGTATGGTGTATACGTATGACGTATGGTAAACGGATGGTGTGCGTTCCGTATGGCGATAGCCGGGCCCCGAAAAGGGGGGAGAGAAATAGAAAGGGGGGAGAGAAATAGGACCGAACGGGAATCGAACCCGCTACCCTCGGTCACAGCTGTGGACTTTTAGGTACAAGACTACGTACCGGTCCGGGGACAGATCAGATGGCTAAACTCGTCTTACATACCTGAAACTATAATTTGTAGTCTGGCCAGTAAGAGTTCGCTATGGCATTCGAGGCGCGTTGCGTAAAATAGATTCACAATTGCGGATTTTTGTCCGTGTTTCGTGTACTCCTATTTAGCAGAAGTACATGCAAACTACGCAGTACGACTTGAGTCCCATAGCGAACTCTCTCTGGTCAGACACGTACAGTGCACTACTGGCCTCGGACGCTATTGCCATACGTACGCAGTGCGTAACACCGCAAAGAAAAGGACGCAAGTAACTGCTACAGAAATTCTAGATCAAGCTAATGTTTCAAATCAACCATAAATTCGTCTCAGATTACCATTCCTATAATCTGTGGTGTTGGCGATAAGTTCCAAAAACAAAATAAACCTGATAAAACTGCGCCTGCCGTTCTGGAATTTTCTTCGCCTGTCTCAGCAGTTTCTGCACATCCGACTGTATGCTGCCAGCCTCGAGCCAGCCCGGCGTCGACTGGGAATAGCTCGGCCTCGGCTTCTGAGCTACGGGAAATGAAGCAGTTGCAGTACTACTGGCAGCATCCACCGTGCCAACACCGCCAAGCATCAGCTGGTCTAATTTGCCCAGCCACGGCACCGCTTTTTTGCCTACCAAAAAGACAGAAGGAATAATCACGTTTAACCCCTCCTCTATTTCAATGATGGTCGCCGCGACCAAAATGCGACCTAGGGCGACCAACCATTAGCATCGCAGGCATCAGTATCGCATACATCCATAGAGTGCGATCGCATTTTGGTAGCATCGATGGACGTACACACAGACTACATACTAACCTGGTGCAAATGTGTTGAGAATTAGATTGGATTTCTTGCTCTCCGGTAAGTAATATAACACGCCGTACCAATCAGTGCTGAAACAGAAAGAACCTGCAGGTAATTTTGTTACACAGAGTTTCATTATATATTCTTGGTTCCATGCAGCGGACAAGCAATAGTGCGCTGCACACGAGGTGAGTAAACTCAGTGAATTCCCCATGTGAAAAAGCAGAGGGATGCCGGTGAATTCACCATGTGATAAAGCATAGGGATGCCAGTGAATTCACCGTGAGCTTGAAAGTCACCTCGTGTGAACACGTGAGAAAAATTTTGCGCTTGGGAGCAAGTGATAAAGTTATACACGAAAATGAAACTCAAAGTTCAAACTCACCGTGAATTCACCGTGAGCTTACTTTGCTCACCACGTGTGTAGCACGCTAATGATTGTACAATAAGCCCACAGTGCGTTTCAGATGTGGTGAGTTTGAACGTCGAGTTTTGTTTTGCACTCTATTCTCACGTGTTCACAAGTGGGGTGAGTTTCAAGTTCACGATGAATTCACAGGTATCCCTACGCTTCATCGCACACTCATTGGGAATTTCCCGGGAGTTTCCTCGCAACGTGTGAAGTGCCCTAATGACTAACCTCAACTGACACACCGCAGCCATGCCAGATACGGTCATGCTTCCATGTAGAAGCACGCAAAAGTTCGGACTCTTCTCCCCTTCTTTAAACACGCCGGAAGAGTGCTCATTTTCTTTCTCCTCTGCAATCAAAAGCAAACACTCATAGAGGGTAGAATGGGGTAAACTCGGTCGGTTTTGTTGGTGAGCTAAACCCGGCCACACACCAGGGAAAAAGAAAGGGCTTGGTGCCCGGATTATGATCAGATTTACCCCACAACACTATACCCTAACCCCACACTAACACACTTTCTCTACAGACGCGAAGCGTTCGATATGGACCTCAAGTCGTGATTGCGTAGAATAGCAAACAAATGATGAATTCTGTACATGAGTGCATGCAAATTACACAACACGACTCGAGTTCCATATAAAGGCGAATTCTTGTGGCTAGACTACACTTAGGGTACTGCGGGGTAAACCCGTCCATGGGGTAAACCCGGTCACCTAAGCTCCTTTGAAGTTGCCGTTTCAGCAAATGATGAGGCAAATACCGTATTTTTGGGTGTATATCCCCCTGAGTATATCCCCCCCCCCCCCCCCAGTGTATAACCCCCCATTGGCAAAACATAAATTTTGTCCTATGTATATCCCCCCCTGGTGTATAACCCCCATGTACTGGAAGGTACCTAACCTACCTATGTAAGCTGGTCATAAGCCCTAAAACACGTACTAAAACTACTCCTACAACATGCTACCATGCCTATAAGCTTAGCTGAGCATGTCTAATACTAGAATAACCCTGTTTTGACCGCGATTATGCCCTAAAACACGTACTTTTGACCTCAAAAACACGCCTCTACACACCTCTCAAAAACATAAATTTTGTCCCATGTATATCCCCCCCCCCAGTGTATATCCCCCCCCCCCCCCCCCCCCCCAGTGTATAACCCCCCATCAGACCTCTCGATCTTTGTATAGCCCCATGGGGCTATACACCCAAAAATACGGTAGCTCATTTGAAAGAGGAGAGTTTCAGAAATCGATTGCTATCATATTTTCTCAATCGCTCCATTACTTGCTGAGTTTATGATTCAGCCCTGAAACTTATAGGTGGTCGGATTTTCCCATGGCCGAGTTTACCCCAGAGTACCCCCACAGTAACTTACGTATTAGCGGCAGGACCAGATGCCTGGTTTTCACCGGTGCGTGAGCCAGTTCCGCAGGCTTAATAAAGCCGATTATCTGTATGCTCGTTCCGATGCACCATTGCACCAGGTTTCCATAGTCGTCTTCTGCTTCTACAGCACGCGCGGGTGGGGGAGACAACTGTACTGGGGTTGAGAAACTGCCACATTGAAGCAAGGCGAAGGAGGGAGCGTAGTGAGCTTGAACGAGCGAGGAAAACAGCTGTTTCACACCCACAGGGGATACCTGTAAATTGTAAAGAGGAGCAATTACGTGTTCACGAGTTGCAGTAACGGTAAAGCGATTGGGTTGGTCGATAGCGGCCCGCGGTATTTTAATGAAAGTTTCGATAGGTGCCTGCGGGGTCGGCGACCTTGTTCAATCGTCTGGGAGCGGAAAAGAAGGGAGTAAAAAGAAGAAGAATTGGTAACAAATGACGTCGACGGCCCCGCAGACACCGGTCCAAATTTTCACTAAATACCGCGGAGTCGCTATCGAACAACCCAATCGCGTTACTCCAACTCGTCCATATAGTCTGGCCTCTGGCCAGAGAGTTCGCTGCGGGACTCAAGTCGTCCAGCGCAGTTTGCATGTACAATACTTCTGCAAAATTGGAGGATACGAAACACGGATGGAAATCAGCGCATTTGTGAATCTATTTTACGCAACACGAGTACTTGAGTTTCATAGCGAACTCATCATAGCCAGATTATAGTCATGTCAACTATGGCAAGGAAGAGAAGATAGGGCGGTCTGGGGGTAATTTAGACACCGGGAGAGGGGGCAATTCCGGCCATGGCTGAATCAGACATGAAAAAAGCCACAACCTTGCAATGCACATTGGCAATTTACAAGCCTGAGTTTTTTCAGATACTCTGAGGCATTGACGAAATTTCCCCGTAATGCCGAAATTACCCCAAACCGCCCTTCTACAAGTACACCTTCCCTACCTGTTCCAAAAAGTACAAACTTTCCTCCGCAACCTGTCCGTTCTTTCTGGCCACATCACTGAGAAAAGCGACCGTCTGTGGATCACACACAGCTCGCGGGCTCAACAGTATAAAATGCAGCCGGATGTTCGTCCTATTGGAATAATGAGCTGCAGCGTCTTCTCCTCCCTTAAAGGGGGAATCTGGCGGGAAAAATTTGCATGAAGGAGCCAAGATTCGAAATTTTTACACTTGAAAGTGTGGTGATGTTGGCCCCGCTCAAGCCGTTTGAATGCGCGCTGCCCCAGTCAAGTCGTGAAGATCTTAGCCCTTTATCGTGATATTTGTGCCTCCTAATGCAAATCCAACTTGTGACTATGCATGTTTGTGGCGGCCCAAAAGAGTCCGTCACCCCTTCGTAGTCAAATCTAAACTGTTTGTGCCACGTGTCGCGTTCAATCGCGCTCTTTGTTCGTCTTGGCCCCTTAGAAGAAAGCTGCACGCGTCCGTATCACCTACGTATTTTGTGTCAAGAGAAAATATCGCCTACCGTACGTCAAGCTTGTCCTCGCCTTGGTCACGTTCGTCAACGTTTTGGACAATAAAAGATAAGTCGCCTTTGGTTGTTCCACATTGCAAGCAGCATGTTTTATCGTACCTAATTGGGATCACGTAACTGTAAGAGCTTACCCCGAGACGGGCCTCACCATCATCCACTACGACTGCCAGCCACATAAACCCCCCAAAATACCCCCGCGATATATTGGGGGCTGAGACCGATTTTTTCTCCTTCAGTTCGATCCCTGGGTTCGATATTCCCCAATAGATGAGCCTATCCCGTGCTTCGTGCTTCTTGATGCTTTTGTGTTTTCCAGCCTTTCTTCAAGCGACTCAACTTCCACTCTCTTGCCCTCTGACCATTTCATTTTCCCGGCACCTCACTCTGAGTTCACCTGCGCGAAGCCGAGTTGGAACTTTCCTATTTCCTGTCCATTCGCTACCGCAAGCACGTCCGACTTCGTCCCTATCTGAGCGTCTCTTCACGATCTGCGACCTTGTTCCTATTCAGTCCCAACCCAAGTCCCAAGGATCAACGTAAGCATATGGAAGTGTGTGTCCCAAGTAGAGTAGGATATAAACGTAGGCTACAGTAGGAAATATGGACATATCTGAGCACTTCTTCTCGTTGGTGGGCTCGTATTTTCAAGTATGGGATAAATTGATCGCTTCGCTCAAACTAAACTTCATCAAGATCGAGCATAAAAATTCCGTAGGTTTCGATGCCAGCGTGCAAAAATTACCATGGCAAATTTTCGTTTTATTTTTGCTGCAATTCGCCACGTTTATCGTCTTCTTCTTTTTGCTTGGTTGCCTCTTATCCATCATTTTATTTTCCCTGTTCCTTTCGAAACTATGTACCGCTATTTTGGCCACTACTGTCCATTTCCTTTCCGATATTCAATCGACGTTCCTTATCGAACTATCCCCGCTAACACCGATCTCTCAAGATACTGATGCCACTCCAACCGACGCAAGAGTTCAACGTATGTATGCACCCCAATCCGATGTATTATCGCAAGATTTCCCCATGCTATCTTCTGAGACAAGTACTGATGGCCTTTCTGTAGCTCACGGTAGGGCGGAGCCCCCTTCCTATAGTACATTTGCACGCTGCGATCCCGTATTTATTGGCTCCGATGCGCCGGAAAAACAGTGTCTAGCTCCATTACCACTTCAATCCAACCCTACCCCTGACTTGATCCAAGTTATGCAAGTAATGATACAAAGCCAAACTGATGCCATCAACCGCCAAGTTACAGTACAAGAAGCCCTAGTCAAGGAACAAAAAGCCCACAATAATTTTGAGAAAGAGCGCAACCAAGCCATGCCACAAGCTTCTCGTGTAGCCGATGTAAAAAGAGGTGCAAACATTCGAGTGAAAGATATGCCGACTTTCGATGGAAAGAACCCCTTCGACTTGAAGAATTTTTTGGATAAGTTTGAGCGTTGCGTTTCCCTGGGTCAATGGGGCGATCAAGTAGCACTGCAGTTTCTAAAAGCTTCGTTAGATGGGTTAGCTTTGAGCGAATATATGCGAGATAGTGAGCCACTTTCAATTGCAGATGCAAAAGCAAAATTGAAGCGCAAATTTTTCGACGACAATACGCGTGCCATAGCTCTGAATTTGCTCAAGAATTCGAAACAGGGGAGGGACGAACAAGTTGTCGATTATTATTCTCGTGTGTCCGAATTAGCGGAAGTCGCTTTTCTACAAGCCGACGCCACTTTAGCCGATGAAATGACTCGAAATTTTTTCCTTGCCGGTTTACACGATATAGAGATGCAACACAGCATTGAGCGCCAGCGACCCCGCGACATTATGCAATGCGTTAGCTTAGCCCGCGAAGAAGAGCAAAGGATAAAGAGACACCTGGGGAGGGATGAAAGCCCACCAACGACCGAAGACGCTAATTTTTATGCGAATGAGGAATCGAACAATCAAGGTTGCATAATGGACGATAGTGATACCCCAGTGAAACAATGCTACGTATGTGGAGATGAGTGCCATTTGGCTTCCCAGTGCCCTAATAAGATGTACGGTAGATGGAGCCCTTCAGTAAAGACGTGCTATTCATGTGGACAACCAGGCCATTTTTCTATGCACTGCCCACAGCGGCAATGGAATGATGTTTAGGATGTCTGTGTACGTACATACTCCTTCATGATGGACGCGTGCTGTACTGTACATGTACGTAAATACGTGACGAGCAATGAGCTATGAATGCTATGTATACATACCCAACAGCAGCTTTTCCCTGTTGTGTACGCCTAGAGCGTGATGGTGTTATGTGGTTTGCCTATTTGACCCCTGGAGATGTGATGGTGCCTACGACATCTCTGTTTTTATGTCACGGGATGGTGTTTTACCGTTGACTATTTTTTTTCTTCATGAGCTGCTGCCTACTGGTCACTACTATTAGGTACTTGGTAAATATTCTAGCGTTTTAGCCCTTGCTTTCCACGGATAGCCATCATCTCAACCTTTGTTACTGTTATTCCTATATCGTTGCCTTTTCTGAGTTTATGGTTTTATGGACAAGATGCTATGACTACAATGATAGATAGTGAGCAAGATGTGTACATATTGTATTTCCGACTACAGTATGGTTACGTAACTCTAGCCTGCCATTTTGCAGAGTTTTCTCTTTTCTCGATGCAGCATCGAAATGTTATATGTTGCCCCCAAATATTATTCAACGTTTGATGAGGTGCTGTGTTGAGTTTTTCTCTTTCTCTGCTGCTCGAAAGGCTTTTTCTCTCGACATCAGTTTGAAACTAATCGTAAATAGAAGGATATACCGACGTAAATGCTTCAACACTGTGTAGTTGTAGCGTAGTAGTTGCACTAGTGGTTTGTCGAGAGTTTTTTGCCTAAGAGCCTAGGTTTGGCAGGCTAAATTGCTGAGCTTATTTTCTGGACTTTTCTGGACAATTTTCTGTGTTTTATTGGCATTTCTATGGCAAGTTTTGGCGACTTATCTGCTTCATAGATGTGACTTGAACGTACGTATGTACAGTATGGTATTGTACGGTACGGTATTGTGTGCGTGTAAGTTTCTTCAGGCTTCCGCAGCTCCATCTCCTTTCCTTGCTGGTTCCGGTCCGCCGTGGTCGTTTTCCCGAGCTGGTGGGGGAGGCGGCGCTTCGCTTGTTTTCTTTTTTCCAGGTGTGCGTTCGCACACAACGGAGCTGGGGGAGGGATGTGGTGATGTTGGCCCCGCTCAAGCCGTTTGAATGCGCGCTGCCCCAGTCAAGTCGTGAAGATCTTAGCCCTTTATCGTGATATTTGTGCCTCCTAATGCAAATCCAACTTGTGACTATGCATGTTTGTGGCGGCCCAAAAGAGTCCGTCACCCCTTCGTAGTCAAATCTAAACTGTTTGTGCCACGTGTCGCGTTCAATCGCGCTCTTTGTTCGTCTTGGCCCCTTAGAAGAAAGCTGCACGCGTCCGTATCACCTACGTATTTTGTGTCAAGAGAAAATATCGCCTACCGTACGTCAAGCTTGTCCTCGCCTTGGTCACGTTCGTCAACGTTTTGGACAATAAAAGATAAGTCGCCTTTGGTTGTTCCACATTGCAAGCAGCATGTTTTATCGTACCTAATTGGGATCACGTAACTGTAAGAGCTTACCCCGAGACGGGCCTCACCATCATCCACTACGACTGCCAGCCACATAACCCCAAATACGACCCCGCGATAGAAAGCACCAACGTTTGCAAAATCTCATCCTCTTTCGATCTAACCCCATATTTAGAAGCCGATATCTACCTCCGTGATGCAAGGAACCAGAAAGAAAGAAATATTGGCAATTTTTTTCGCATTTCGCGCATATTCTAAACCTGGTTTCCTGCCTCACATAGGCAAAATCGGCTCTAAAAATGGGAAAAGATCGAAAGAGGAGAAATTTTACACAGGTAAGCGCCTTCAACTGTTTGCAATTCGAACCTTGCCTCCTCTTCATACGCAAACTTTCCCGCCAGATTCCCCCTTTAACAGTCCTTTCCTCCATTCCCAGTCCGTCAGTCACGATAATAACTTGGGAAAGGGAGCCCGCACTCCAAGTGGTACTGCACTCGTCCGCGGCGTAACGCAAGGCGGGCGCGAACACGGTTTTGCTCTCCGACTCCATCGCATTGCAGGAGAGAATGATGCTCGCGAAGTCACGCGTGAAGCCTTGCAGAATGCGAACGGTGTGCGAAAATGAAGCCTGCAACAACACAACACTAGTAGCGCGCTCCACACGTGGTGAGTAAACTCTCGGTGAATTCACTCATGGTGAGTTTGAACTTCGAGTTTTATTTTTCGTGTAGAGCATCCTCACTTGCTCTCAAGCGCAAAATTTTTCTCACGTGTTCACACGTGGTGAGTTTCGAACTCACGGTGAATTCACCGGCCTCCCTATGCTTCATCACATACTTATGGGGAATTACCCGTGAGTTTACTCACAACGCGTGTAGCGCGCTAACGCGCCGCGTTCCGTATGGATGGCGATCGGACCCCGAAAATAGGGGGGAGAAATCGGACCGAACGGGAATCGAACCCGCTACGCTCGGTCACAGTGGTCGGCTAAGACACATGACCACGTGCCGGTCAAGGGTGGGACAGATGGCTAAACGCGCCGTACATACATACCCATAGTCTGGCCAGTGAGAGTTCGCTATGGGACTCAATTCGTCCTGTGTAGTTTGCATGTACTTCTGCTAAATAGGATTACACGAAGCGCAGACAAAGATCCGCATTTTTGAATCTATTTTACGCAACGCGCCTTGAATGCCATATAGCGAACTCTAACTGGCCAGACTCCTGTTCACGTGCTCACATGTAGCAGCGCTCTTGCCTGCAAACTTTTGTCTATTTTATTAACTTCATAGCCAAGTAGCCGCGCTGTTCGGCTAAAAGTAAATAAAATGTACAAAAATACACAAGTTTTGCAACAAAAAGCGCCAATTGCGACCTCATCCGTTCAAGCATACCGTACGTACCAAAGACACGAATTCATGCTTGTTTGTCTCCTGCAGCAAATGAATAAAGTGGGAGAGGCCAGCGATGCCCAGGGACTTTCTCGAGTGACAAATAGACGAGCTACACTCCGTCTTTATCAGCGTTTCCCCTCCTCCTCCTCCTAAACTTCCTTCCGTCTCTGCAAGCACGCTTTGCATCGACAAGGAGCTGTCGAACAAGACAAGCGTTGGCATCTTGCCAACTTACTTGTACCAGTATTCCTCTTCCAGTTCCGGGTTCTTCTGGTCTGGTCTGGTCGATTTCTTGTTCATTCCTTCTGGTTCCGTTCCATCCGGTCGGGGATCCACCATCCATGCATTTCCCATCATTTAGATTAGCCACACGAGTGACAGGCTCCCGAAGCGAACGAAGACGACGACGCGAGCGTTGCGTCGTCGTCTTCCTTTTTACTACGTACGTAACCTACCGTAGTCCGTTACACGTCTTTGTTCGCTTCGGGACCCCGTCCCTCGTGCGGCTAAGCTAAATGATGGGAAATGCATGGATTCGTTGTTTGGATTCTTGACCGAAGCACGTACTCCTAGAGCGGCTGCTACGCTTCGCTTCTTCTAGGGGTACGTGACTAAAGGGTGGCGTCGAGACGTCTTGTCAGGCAACAGGTATTTACGAATCTGTACATAAAATAGACAAAGTTTGCAATGCAGCATATCACACAATGCCGGTCTCTGCTTTGCACGCATGAATGATTGATTTACTAACACTAAACACAAAGAAGTACAGAAATAACAACAATCTCGATATAACAACTTGCACACGCATGCATGCATTATCAGCTTATAGACGGTATAAATCAGCAATATCAATACTGTCGATAGAAGTCGCAAAGGAATTTCGGGAGCTATAACTCCAAGTACTGTACAATAGGCTACATACAGTACATACATGCAACACAAATACAGATAGTACATACTGTACTTACACAATCCCGCAATCCGCTCCGCAAGTGACCATGGTTTAGGCCACCCACAGCCGAACATCTAATACGTACGTAGCCTACATACACAGCTAAGCCGAACATCACAGCCTAATCAGCCTACACAATCATACACACGTCTTATGCAAGTAGGGAATATACCCTGGTAGGTCCTACCCTACCGCCTTTTAAGGTATGCATTTCGTGCTTTAAAGGTGAGTCATTCAGGCAGTTGTAGCAAGCTTCGGAGTGATGCGCGTTTGCACCGCACGTCTCCTTCAACCATTCCATAAAATGGCTCTTTGCTCTTCTTTAAGATCAGAAATTGACCCAGCACAACGTACGCCTGTACATACAAAGAAAACCAACGACCCATACTGTACGTGGCTGTGGGCTAAGTTCGGACTGCGGACAACGAGAACTTTCGTGACACCTTGCTCGTGACCAAACCTGCTGTATTTTAACCCCTCCTCTATTTCAATGGTCGCCGCGACCAAAATGCGACATCTGCCGACAAAATTGACAAAGTGTCGAAAACGCCATCGGAGGTTTCTACTGGTAGAATTTTTGGAGAAATTGTTTGAAAATATGCGACCAAAATGGCCAATAGAAATAGCAGTTGGCACTTGGACTCAAGACGCGTTGCGTAAAATATATTTACAAATGCGGATTTCTGTCCACGCGTCGTGTACTCCTATTTAGCAGAAGTACATGCAAACTACGCAACTCGCCTTGAGTCCAAGTGCCAACTGCTATTGGCCAGACTATAGTAATGCTATACAAATGCGATCGCATTTTGGTCACCCAAGGTCGCATTTTGATTGTGGCGACCATCGAAATAGAGGAGGTTAAGGTTCTACGCAATCCTAAAGGACAGTTCATCGTACGACACGCATTTTATAACTCAGGATCAAGCCATCGTAGAGTAAAACGGTCAAAAACGCTACGGCTAATTTTCAGCCGCATTGACAAAAACAAGACCGCTTGTGTGTCTTTGGTGCCACGTTCATCAGACGTCCGTACATCCGTTCGTCCGTTCAAAGTATCTAGGCACCGCAAAACGACCATGTACTCCCAGATACACGTACCTAACGGATACACGTACCTAACGGATGTACGGACGTCTGGTGAACGCCGCACATGAGCCGTACCATGGTTAGGAAGAGTGAGTTTCTCTCCTATTGTTAGCTTATGGCTCATTCACATTGGAAAGAAGTGCGCTCGGCGTACTTCCAGCGTATCCATGACTGTCCATATTTGCGCCTGTCGGTCGATCCATGGACACGCCAAACGTACGTTTCCGATGTGAATAAGCCATCTTGGGCCATCTCAAGACACATAGAAGCGAGCAAGTGTTCAGCACAGTAAATGAAACAGTACCCACCCAATTCATGCCATTCTCGTTCCGTGGTGCGCCGAATCTGCAAGTCCAGCTTGATGTATCCGTCAAGAGCCAGTTGAACATTTGCTTGGAAGAGAACGGTCCTGCAACACAGAACAAAGGCTAGGTGTTGGCTATCCCGCTTGCATAGGTATAAACCTGACACAGTTATGGGATTATGGGGAAAGTGGGCAGGGCGAGCCTAGTGTGTAATGCTAGTACTGTAGGAGGGAGAAGACGCGGGCTGAAGGAATAATGATGCTGCACGCGAGCGAGTGGATAGAACAATCAGCTGATCATACCGTATTTACCTATGCATAGCCCCATATGTACTTGTAGTACCTGAGCCTTCCTATATAAACTGGTCATACGGTACTCATAGCCACTCCCACACCAAGCTAAGATGCCTATAAGCCTGCTTGGGGGTGTATTGTACTAGAATAACCCAGGCTAATTATTGCCTAAGGCTTCAGGGCTGTTTTTTACCTCATGTGGACTAGGACTCGGCGACGCCGCGCCAGCCACCATCGCGGACGAGCCAGGTCGATGGGAGGAGGAGGGCGCTTGGACAGCCGAGGAGGAGGCCTGCTGACTGCCACAGTGCAGGGTGTGAGTGGGACTGGTGGTGGGTTGGTTGAGAGGCGGCTGCATTGGGGCGGCGCTGGCTGCGGCTTGGCTAGTAGAACTCTTCGTTGCTCTTCGTATTTCTTGCCGTCTATGAGGATCTTCACGTCATCCAGATACCACTCGACCTTGGCGTCTTTGTCATTCACATCACATTCCAGGCAGGCCTGCTCCTTCTCCGGCACCTTCTGCGATTTCAGCGAAGTGCAGCTCTGCAAATGCAAGAAGATACTATTCGCCTCTCTCGATAACAGCGTGCGTTGTTCTCAACCTGCAACTGGCTAAGGTGCAGTAGTGTTATCACACTCACCCACAATGGCAACGGCGGTGATTGGTTGATTGGAAGGCGTCGTTGGGGCGGCACTGGTTGCGGGATGGCGGGCTCTCGCCGCGATTGGACGAGGTCGAGCAGGAGGGCGCTTGCACGGCGCCCAAGGAAGTAGACTGTGTAGGGTGTATGGCCTGAGTCTTGTTGGCACCAGGGGTGGGTCGATTGGGAGGCGGCTTCATTGGGGCGGCGCTGGCTGAATGTTGGGTAGCACTCTGCAAAGAAAGAACAGGTTCGGCAGATTAGTTGAAGAAACGTATTCCAATTCGGAATGGCATGCAGACAAAGGCACGGCGTTCGGGGTGGGGTATGTAACTTTGGGGATTCCATAGTAAAGACTGCAAACCTTATGGGTATGTAGGTAATTTTTTCAATATATGAAAGTGTGGGGCTATGTCAGGAGTGTGATGTACATAGGTCCCAGGTATGATCGGTGTGATGGTATGGTATCCAGTTAGGATGGGTGACCCCAGGCTGACATCTGGCACATGTACGTTCCTACCAGCATACATGCATACGTACTGTACATACCGGATGGTACGTACTGTACATACAACAAACTACACTGCACAGCAACTAGGATACACCCAAAATATGGTACTTACTTATGTATATCGTGGAACCTCAGCAGTTGAACACTCCGAAATTTGGACGCATTCAACCTGAAAAGAACAATGAGAATACTTTATTTTACTTAACAATGAACACTGGGGCACTACACACAATCTCCGAGTATGCTCCAAGCGAGTTCGCTCCAAGCGACTTTGCTCCGAGGAGCCTCCAAATTCGGAGCATAATTTGGTTGACACGTAACGTAACGCTTTTCCTCCATACAAACACGGCGCACTCTTTTTAGTCGCTCACTGGGAGGGAAAGCAATGCCGTGCAAGCAGCTTTTATCATTTTGCGGAGCTTCACGCACTCATCGTAAATTTGCTCTGCAATGTTTTGTCCTTATAAACAAGCTCCGATTTTTGCTCTGAGGAGCCTCCGAATTCGGAGCTAAACTCGGTTGTTCACACGTTTCTGAGTTACAAACTCAGCTGTTCACACGCACTTTGGAAAATCGGAGCGAATTTGGTGCAAACTCGGTGATTTTACATGTTGAAGCATAGTCAGTGGTCAGATTTCGGAGTTCACGTCTGTGGCGCCCCACTCTTTCTCAAGTTTTGCAGCGGACCTACCTGAAACACATTTTTGAGCTCTTTCGCGATCGGTCCACCATGTGGACGCTCCAGCAGGGATTTGAGTAGCTCTTCGCAAAACAACTGTCCAAACTCTGAGGGATCCTGTTGCTCTGTATTTCACAACAGGGTTTTCACTATGCCTTCGACAGGGAGCTCCAGGATTTTCTTTGGACTAAACACTGCCTAAATCACATCAAATCCACATATCGCCCTCCCTACAGTGGATAAAACTATACTAAAAAACTTTGGGGTGAAAGTATGATGCTGCGTTCACCCTGCGTCCATATGTCTGATGTATCCAGGAGTCCGATGTCCGATATGTCATATGTCATAGTCCGTCATATGTCCGATGTATCCGGTCTATTTTGTAACTGCTTGCTCTACTTTTCGCCAGCTGCAAGGCTTCAGTGTATATTTTAACTTTCCTTCTCGTGCTCTGGTCCGGAAACAAGCACATGGGTTGTGATGGATCGTTGGGGTTCAGCCAAGCGATGCAGCCGTTTGAAGACACAGTGAGCATGTTCTGACCCTGCCACAGGCATGCCAACTGTTGATCATTGATGTCTGACCCCATTTCGAATGTACTGTAACATAATGAGAAACGGAGTGAGGCTATGTGAGTGAGGTGTATCTATCCAACGGATGCGTGGTTTGCGTGTCCTTTCTATCAAGCTCCGACTTTTGCTCCAAGGAGCCTCCGAATTCGGAGCTAAACTCGGTTGTCCACACATCTCCGAGTTTACAAACTCAGCTGTTCACACGCACTTTGGAAAAACGGAGTGAGTTCGGTGCAAACTCAGTGATTTTACATGTTGAAGCATAGTCAGCAATCCGAATTCGGAGTTCACGTCCGTGGCGCCCACTCTTTCTAAAGTTTCGCAGGGACTTACGTTTTAACGATATTCTTGAGCTGTTCCGCAATCGGTCCCTGTGGATGCTCCGACAATACTCGCAACATCTCTTCCCTGAACAACTGTCCGAACTCGGAGGGATCTTGTTGCTCCGCATTTTGCAACAGCGCTTTCACTACTCCCTTGAAAGGAAGCTGCAGGATCCGCTTCGGACTAAACACTGCCTAAATCACATCAAATCCACCTATCGCCCTCCCTACAGTGGATAAAACTATTCTAAAAAAAACTTTGGGCTGAAAGTATGATGCCGCGTTCACCCTATGTCCATACGTCCGATGTATCCTGGAGTACACATATGATATCCACGTATTGAGGAGTATCAAGGAGTGCCTAGATTACGTCAGACGTACAGATGGGATTTATGGCTGTATGTATGTACCGTATGTACGTTTTCGTTTACTTCGGGACCAGGATTAATGGAACACACGTTACTGCAGATCATTTAGGGACTCCTTCCAAATAGTGAAGAGGAATTCACCCTTTTTCGCCCCCTAAAAAGCTTTTCAGGGTGTAATTTGGGGACGAAACTACCTGATTTCAGGGGCGAAAATCATCCTTCGTGTCCTGATTTCAGGGGCGAAAATGAGCCCAACCACGATTTCAGGGCTTTTCGCCCCTAATTCACTCTGGCTCGTTCCTCCCTCCCTCCCTTTCATTATGCAAGAGAACTGGCCGCGTCTCCTCGCTCTGTCTTATCTGACCAGTGAAGTGAGCAGCAATAAAAAATTTTCGCCCTTCCCTTCCATTGCACTGTGCCCGTCGTCTCAGCTTGTGTTCCCAGCAGGCCAAGCCTCTTCTCTCTCTTCTCCCTCGCCCACATGCAAGCAATATACGTACGTACATACTGTAGCAATATGCGAACCGCCGCGCACAAACAACAAATCACTTTTGACAGATTTGTTCGGCTGCGAGAGTTTGCTTGCATAATGGGATGGGCAAAGAGAGGTGTCCATTACAGAACCCTGATTTCAGGGCACCTTTTTCGCCCCCTAAAACGTTCTTTTTCGCCCATGATTTCAGGGTTTTTACCTGAATTCAGGTACCGTAATTAAGGTCTCACGCTATAGTTTCGGAGCCAACTTTGAGGCTTCGTCGTAGTCGTTGTACGCAAGATAAAAGTGATCCGTCATAATGTTAATGTGAATAAAGTATCATTCTTCCTCTACACGTACACCAAACGGCAGCGCCAAAGCTCTTGTATTCGGCGCAGTACGACACGCCGAAGAACACCATAAAAACCATGCGAATTGGGTGTTCCGAAGGAACCACTGGGTATTTTTCAACATGCGGCACACCATTCAACGCGTCTTGACGAGAGGAATCGATCGGTACCTGCGGCGCCTCTCTACGTTGCCTCTACGCAAAGTTATCCAAGAAAAACGTGTTTGAAAAAGTTATCGTTTCAATCAAGAATAGCGCCACGGAGAGGCCGTTTCAAGAGGCGCTCTATGGCGCGTCAAAGAGATCGTGTAACAAGCTTTCGATCGATATCTTGATCTCCTCTCAAATCGCTTTCGTCGGCTCAGGAGAGCCTGGACCGAATTTATCAAGAAGTCCATGCATAGACAGTTGTCCCTGCATAGTACGAAGATGAGCGCAGAGAGCGCGACTGGAGCGGAAACAGCGAACGGAAAACAAGCAGACGGATGATCGTATGGTGTCAGGAAGTGAAAACAGCTGGAATTAGATATCACCAGATACTTCAGTAGTAGTACAGGAGTCCACGGCTCAGAGATCTATAGTGTGAGACCTTAGGGGTAACTAGGGGGCGAAAAGGGGTGAATTCCTCCCACCTATTTGGAAGGACTCCCTTAGGTGGGTCAAAGGTGGATACAGTACATGTACAGAAAAAATGGCCAAATTCACAGCCATTATTTCGTCTCAGTGTGAATCAACAAACATAGTGCGACCTGCGGTAATTCGGGCCTTCACCTAACATTCTCCTTTCAGGAGCAGGAGCAGATCGGCAAACTGTACAACGCTTTGACAGATAAAAGAGAAGGATACGAATACACGCCCACCCAAGTGGATATAAGTTGAGCCAATCCGAATTATACCCTGGCCGAAATTACCCTGCCCTACCTCCCCATAGATTTTACCTGCATTCGTCAGCTATGCACGGTGCGTCATCCAGACCGTAAGCAGCCACGAAATAGCCCTGTATAGAATGCATTGCCAAACCAATTTTCAAACATTCATACGTAAAGTATTATGCCTCGTTCACAACGGACGCTGAACGCCAGGTTAGAATGCTAATGTCAGCGTTCAAAGCAGATTTGGCGATCGCAAATACGTAGTTTGCAGCAAACATAGTCGTAAACTTGTCGAAATATGTACATACATGTGTATGTTGCAATCATGTCGGCGAGCGATGTGAACAGAAAAAGGGGCGACCCTACCTGGAAGATGTTATTGATCTGTTGTGCAATCGGTCCACCGTGTGGATGCTCCGGCAGGGATTTGAGTATTAGCTCTTCCCTGAACAACTGTCCGAACTCGGAGGGATTTTGTTGCTCCGCATTTTGCAACAGCGCTTTCACTACTCCCTTGAAAGGAAGCTGCTGGATCCGCTTCGGACTAAACACTGCCTAAATCACATCAAATCCACCTATCGCCCTCCCTACAGCAGATAAAACTATACTAAAAAAAGCTTTGGGCTGAAAGTATGATTATGATGCCGCGTACACCGCGTCCATACGTCCGATGTATCCTGGAGTACACATATCCATCATCAAGGAGTATCAAGGAGTGCCTTGATACGTCGGACGTACGGATGAGATTTCTGTCCATATGTACCGTACGTACGTTTTCGTTTACTTCGAGACCAGGATTAATGGAACACACGATTACTGCAGATCATTTAGGTGGGTCAAAGGTGGATACAGTACACGTACACAGAAAATGGCCAAATTCACAGCCATTTATTTCGTCTCAGTGTGAATCAACAAACATAGTGCGACCTGTAGGTGGGTAATTCGGGCCTTTAACATTCTCCTTTCAGGAGCAGGAGCAGATCGACAAACTGTACAACGCTTTGACAGTAGAAGCATACGAATACACGCCCACCCAAGTGGATATAGGTTGAGCCGGTCCGAATTATCCCCCGGCCAAAATTACCCTTGCCCTACCTCCCCATAGATTTTACCTGCATTCGTCAGCTATGCACGGTGCGTCATCCAGACTGTACCCACGCCACAGAGCCAGCGACGGGGGTTCTGCTTTGTGCTCCATGTCCGCACTTCGACCACTGATCTAAATGACAAGAAAAAGCAAGAATGAATGTGATACGTACTGACTTCAAGCTGAGGAGAACAGGGAAAGCCCCATAGAATGCACTACCAAACCAATTTTCAAACATTCACACAGTACGTATTCTTATGCCTTGTTCACAATGGACGCCATCAACGCCGAACGCTAACGTCGACGTCAACGCAGATGTCAGCGTTGTCTTTTTCTGTTGTCTACTGTGAAGCTGTAACAGGCCACTGGTGGAGTAAACCTGGCCATGTGAAAATCTGGCCACCTAAGTTCAGGGCTGCACATCTCAGCAACCAATGGACCGATTGAGACAAGTGTTCTATCAATCGATTCCTTGAACTCTTCTCTTTCAAATGAGCTACCCTGTTCATCACTTACTCAAACAAAGTTTCCAGGAGCATAGGTGGCCGGATTTACCCCATGGCTGGGTTTACCCCACAGTACCTGCATACAGCAAATAAAAAACGTGCCAGCAGTTGGCAGAGTGCAGGCAGCGCAAGCATGCTCACTTCTGATATCCTGCGGCGGCCATGATGAGGTTGTGTTGTATGTACATACATGTTGGTCTGCTCCGTGGTGGGCAGTGTGGCCGGGGCTGTGGTGGACGGAGCGGGAGACTGCTTCTGCTACTGTAAGGTTTCGTGCATAACCCCCGGGGGGATAAAAAACGTTAGTGGCCAAATCAGGGGGGTTATTCGAGTGGGTTATACTCAAGGGGTTTTTTCAACAACAGTTTTTTTCTCTGTTTTCACAGTGAATTATCAACGGTAACAAACATCACTGCTGTCCGTGCCGCATTCGAACTTTACAGATGCTGATCGCACCACTCACCCACGTATTATTTATCTCGAGAACTATGCGACGTAGAGCAAAGCGGTCAAAACTCCACAGATAACTTTAGCTCGCCTCTCCAATAAAAAAAACCGTTTGATTCTATCTGCTCTCAGTGTCGAGATCTCGCCGATTTCCTTCAGCACTGAAATCGTGTCACCATTTGGCAGACGCTAAACCACGCAAACCACGACACCCCACGACCCTGTACGCCCGATGCCCATTTTTATTGTTTTCATCATGTATGCATATTTCTACCACTTTTGATTTTTCGGGCCTTTGCGAGGTTTAGAATTGCCCAATGGTCCACGCCCAATTTGCCGATTTTAGTACTGAAGGAAATCGGCGAGATCTCGACACTGAGAGCAGATAGAATCAAACGGTTTTTTTATTGGAGAGGCGAGCTAAAGTTATCCGTGGAATTTTGACCGCTTTGCTCTACGTCGCGTAGTTCTCGAGATAAATAATACGTGGGTCCCAAGAACTCTGGTCTTACTTTCAGTCAAGCAATTATAGCAGGATTCGGAGTTGTGCGCGTTCGCTCCGCAGATTTCTTTCAGCCATTCTCCTTGTCTTTCTTGAGCAGAGAAACTGGCCCAATACGATGTAGGCCTGTAAAAAGAAAAGAACAACGACCCGTACTGTACGTGGCTGTGAACTAGAACTTTTGCGACACCTTGCTCGTGACCAAACCTGCTGTATTATATTATAAGGTTCTACGCAACCCAAAGGACAGTGCAAGTAGAACATATGGGGCTTTTCATTGGATTGGAAGTCTGATTTATGCGTGGGACAATGCAATACGGGACATGTATTGAATGGGAACAATTTAGGGCATAATTGAGGTCAAACAGGGTTATTCTAGTAGAGCTCTCACGGGTACCCGGACCCGGAACCCGGACCCGGGAAAACCCGGCTTTTTTTGCTACCCGGACCCGGACCCGGACCCGGAAAAATAGGCGAAAATCCGGGTCGGGTCTAAGGTGTATAATTTCGCACAATTTTGGCTTTCTGCTCGATGTAGTTTGAGCATTTTCTGAAATTTTCTCAAGAGTAGAGGACAGTTATTTTCGAATTTCGACATTCACACGAAATATCGAGCTATATTGTTCCAAATTTCCCACCTGGAGGTTATGTATTCTTTCAAACGAACATTGTTATATTATTGAATATGTATGTATGTAATGTACGTAACGTACGTACGTACAGTTCGTACTGTACCACATAGTAGTATGCTGTGCGTGTACGTACGTACACTAACATGTACATAACAGCAAACATTCCTACTACCCGACCCGGACCCGGAACCCGCGGGTACATGGTTTCAAAACCCGGACCCGGCCCCGGACCCGGATCAATGCAAAATGCCTACCCGTGAGAGCTCTATATTCTAGTATAATACACACCCAAGCAGGCTTATAGGCATCTTAGCTTGGTGTTGGAGTGGCTATGGGTACCGTATTTTTGGGTGTATAGCCCCATGGTAGAATGGTGTAGGAGTAGCTGTAGCTAGCTTATGACCAGTTTACATTGGTAGGTTAGGTACCTACCAGTACATGGGGGTTATACATAGGACAATTTATGTTTTGCCAATGGGGGGGTTATACACGGGGGGGGGGGGGGGGGGGGATATCGATATACTCATCAGGGGGATATACACCCAAAAATACGGTAATTCAGGTCGACAAAGGGTTAAATTTACCTTATTCTTCTTCCTTTCCCATCCTCCGGCTTCCAACTCCTGGACAAGTTGGTGTTCACCTGTCGGATGATCTGTTTAGCCTCCGCCACCATTGAGTCTTCCCGTATGGGGAATTTTCTGAAGGTAAGCAGGACGGCTTCTCGGATGGCAGGATGATGTTGACAATTCAACAGCTCTTCGAGTGAAATCTCCAACTAAAAATATATAATACAGCAGTGGGGCGCTACACACGAGCTCCGAGCGAGATCATTCCGAATTCACTTCGGTTGTTCTGTGGCATTCCACGCGTCGCGTCGTAAATTTGCTGCGTGCAAGTGTTTTCATTTACTCAAGGAGGTAAAGTACGTAGAGGAGACATCACTCCGGAGGTTTGCGTGACTTAGCTGGGTTTTCTAATGTCTGTTCTGTGGCATGCCATATTGGCCAAATAAAATCAAACTGAAATCATGCATATAACCCAACTTTCATCGATCTTTTCAATGGTGAGGTCGGCGTTAACCCAGTCCCAAATAGTATGGCCAAAATTGGCCACTTTTCAGCTTTTTGACGAAAGTAGGGTATTATTTTCCTAGCCTCAACGCAACACGCACAGAGCCAGCCAAGTGCTGTCCTTCTCAAATTCGCCACCAAAGGTCCAAGGTTACCAGTGGTGGTGTTAACTCCTTCCCCACCATACTGGCAACCTACAGCGCAGTATGGGATTACGAACCTATTACCGAACGTCCCCATCTGACCACACCGCTCAATTTCTCAAACTTCCCCTCTTGTACCTCCAGCTCCACACTACACCATCACAATACTTTAGACGCCCCTGAAAGGGACAAGGATTTGGGCCCACGTACTCCTAATAATTTTCCGTCCTCCTAAGCATCTAGGAGTTCTTGCCACCGACCTCAGAAAACCGGACGCTAAATCACACACAAACCTCCACACACTGTCTCCGCCCGAAATTCGCGTGAGTGATGTCTCCTCTACTTTACCTCCTTGTTTTTAAGCTTCTGCTTGATCCCGACTTCTCGATCCAAGCGCTAATCTGAATTCGGACCGAAATTCAGTTGTTCACAACTCATCGAAAAAACGAACTCGGCTGTTCACACTCACGTTTGCAAAAATGGAGCGAGTCAGCATAAAGAATAGTAGTCAGAAGGACAGTCAGCGAATTCGGAGTTCACGTGTGCAGCGCCCCGGTGACATTATACGACATCAGAGAGGACAAACTTACTCGTACCGAGCATATTGAAAAAGGTGCCATACCTCCTTGTTAATGGGCAATTTGGTCAAATCATTGCCAAATGTCTCCCTCAACACTATCCAGGTGTGAACGTGCATATGGTCTGTCTTGTTCTTTGACTTTTCTTGGGCCTCTTGCAAAGTTCCCATCGTAACGACTGAAAAATTGCAGAAATAATTACGTTCAGTTGCAAAATAGGGTACCGTATTTTTTGGGTGGATATCCCCATTGTACAGGGTGTTTCACAATATACTCACCGGCTGTTTCTGTCTAACGGTATCCAACTGCTTGGCGTAGTGCTTCGCCTCGCCCACCTCCGTCCGCTCCACGCGCGACTGCTTCATTTTCTGAATCGCCTCCTTCCTTACTTTCCCTGCCCGAACTGGATTCATTCGCTCTGTGATCTCCATCCTTTTTATTTGCCAAACTTTTCTTGATCAAATTTCTGCCAAAACACCGCAAGAGAAACCAATAAATCTATGTATGACATTATTTGTAGACGGACGCATACGACCACGCAACTGTCAAGGTTTCGGGAAAGAAATTCCGCGAAATTTTTGCGCCATTTCGAACAAAAAGAAACAGGGTCACCTGAACCTGAGTGAAGTGAGCGGCGAGGCGCGAGGGAAAACCAATATGGCGGCTATTTGAATGAAAAATCGCTTAGGCCTAACTCATTCAAAAATGGTCCCTCGTTGCTGATTGGTTCTTTTTATTTAGGGGTGACAGACACTCTCTTGGCCCGTTCACAACGGCGACGCTGAACGCCGACTTTGACGCTGCGTTGCCGCCGGCGTCAACGCAACGCAGATATCGACGTTCATAATAAATGTGTATATTTTACTCCAAAAATAATGCCGGCATAGATGACGATGCTGTTTATATACGTTTATTCAATCAGAAATTGATATGAATATTGAAGCGTTACTACTAACCCGGGTATAACTGGGGACTTTTTAATGACGTCATGGGTTCGTGGGAATCGGACCCATCATCAGAAAGTCCCCAGCAGATAAAGTGTTTTGATTTGTGAAGGCGGGAATCGAACATATGTCCCTTGGCGTAAACGATTGGACGTCATCCAAGTTGGGGATGTGGGCGTGCGTGAGAGCAAGTTGTCAACTTTGCTGCGAAACATTTTGATAGATATGTCTTGTGTGGAAAATCTGGGGATCGATTTGATGTTATTTTGGTTGGTGATGCAAATTTGCAGAAACAAAATTTATTGATCGTTCAAAATTTGAATCTTTTGAAACTGAATGTGGTGGCCGGCGGGACAAATTTGAGCCAGTGAAAATGCTGTAATGGGCGGCGGCGCAAATTTGACCCAGTGAAAATATTGTTATGGGCGGCGGCACAAATTTGAGCCAGTGAAAATGTTGAACCAGTCGAAATTGGGCGGCGGCACAAATTTTATCAGTCGAAATTTTGTTGGCGGCGGCGGCACAAATTTGACCCATGAAAATTTGTTGCGGGCGGCGCAAATTTGACCCAAAAAATTTTGTTGCGGGCGGCGGCGCAATTTGAGCCTGAAAAATTTTACTATATTGTTGTGTGCGTGGCGCAAATTTGACCCATAACAATTTTGTTGCGGGCGGTGGCGCAAAATTAGTAGTAAAAGTTTGTTGTATTGTTGTGGGGGCGCGCAAATTTTGATCACGTGTCAATAGACGATGTCATTATTGCTGTCACGAGGAAATTGATGGCCAAACCTACCAACAAACCCCACGAAAAGTGATGCATAAATATTGGCGCTTGAGGTGCTCCGCATTTTATCTGCTGTTCATTTTCCTCGTGGCAGAGTTTAGCCTGCCTTCTTACCCTGCTGCTTTATATCAAAATGTGCATTCCTTTTACTGCTCACGGTACAAAGGTTCGCTCATTTTCCTCGTGGCAGAGTTTAGGTCATACGTTTGGCGTGCCTTTTCACCCTGCTGCGTGTCAAAATGTGCATTCCCCTTACTTGCCCCCAGCACACACGCCCCCCTTTTCCCCCGTGGCAGAGTTTTGGCCATCTGTTTGGCGTTTCTTTTCCCCCCCCGCCTAATAAAATTTTCCTTTTTTTTTTCTCCCCCCCTTTCTTAAAAGGGCTGCCGTCCCGGAAACGGGGGGGGGGGAGGGGGGGGGAAGAATGGGGGGAAAAAAAGAGAGAGAAAAGGCGCCCCCCCCCCCCCCCACAAAAAATATTCCCCTCCCCTTTTACACCCCCCCGGCCGGCGCCAAAAAACCCCCCCCCTTTTTTCCTTCCCTCTCCCCCGTGGGAAAAAAAAAGAAACAACCCACCCACAACCCCCCCCCCTTCCCCCTCCCCCTGGCAAAAAAAAAAAAAAAAATAATTTTTTTTTTCCTCCCTTTTCTTCCTCCTCCCCCCCACGGAGAAACCACAAAAAAAATAGGTAAGCTTTGAGCAAACGCAATCCAAAATGTCTCTTTCTCTGAACAAAAAAATCAGCAAATTTTCCTCCCGGTTTGATTCCCCCCTGTCCCCTTTCAGATTTTCAAGTTTCACCATAAACGAGCGGAAGTTTCACTCTATCATACAGTTTATCTTGTACATGAAAGCCAAGCATTACAGTCTGGAGGAGGTTATGGAGGATGTCATGGGGGCGGGGAATCCATTTGAGTGTGGTCGTATCGGGGTCATGGTGGATGAATCTGACGATGTGGTCTGGAAGGAGGCATGCATTAGTCTCATGAAAAAGGGTTGTAAGGCAAAATTTTCTCAAAACGAGGGCTTGAAATCATATCTATTGAAAACGGTGGGGAGTGAGCTGGTGTACTGCGAGCTGAACGACAAGTTCTTTGGGGTGGGTCTGGCTAAGCTGGATCCTAGAGTTGCTGACAGAGTGCAGTGGAAGGGCGAGAACCATCTGGGTAAGATACTCATGGAGGTGAGAGATGCTTTGGAGAAAGGGAACGATGATGAAAAAGAGAGCAAGAACGAGCAGAATGATGGGCAGGGTCAGGTGAAAAAACGCAAACTGGAACAAATGATAGCTGAGGCAAGAACCAAGAAGAACAAAATGGAAAAGTGACTGACTGATTGCTGATGTACGTACTTGTGTGTGCCTGTTAGATAATCATTACTACAACTTGTGTGATGTGAAATTGAGCAAATAAAAATATGTCTGAACAAACTGACAAGCGCACTGCACCTGGCATACCTTCGAAAGATTTCTTGGAGGTTCTAAATGCCTCAAGCAAAAGCTTGGATAGTGAAATGACGCATGATCCTGCTGTGTCCATTGAGAAAAGTGCCAGTGTTCCTGCTACCAATCTAGCCAAAAACTCTCAGAGTAAAACCACTATGGATGTATCAGTTCAAACAGTGAAGCCAAAGGGGGCTGTAGTCAATCAGAAAGTGGAAGCAAAACCTAAGAACACGATTCAAAAAAAGAAAAAAAAAGGGAAAAAAAAAAAAAAAAAACAATGAACAAAACCAAAACGAGTAGAAAGTGGAAGCAAAGCCTAAGACGAAGGGGGCTGTAGTCAATCAGAAAATGGAAGCAATACCTAAGACAAAAGACACGATTCCACCCAAAACGAGTGAAATGAAGCCAAAGGAGGCTGTAGTCAATCAGAAAGTGGAAGAAAAACCTAAGAATCCAACCAAAACGAGTGAAGTGAAGGCAAAGAAAAGACTGTCTTTAACTCCTCCTGAAGTGCCTAAGCAGGGTAAAAAGGATGAGGCACCTAAAGAGCCAGAGTCAAAGAAGAGAAAAATCGAGAAAGTAGAATTTCCTGTGGAAGGGCAAGGTTTTGGACTTGGGCATCCCATTATGCCAGTGGAAAAGCACTCTACTATTGTCATTATGGTCTGTAAAAAGTGTTACCTGAGATCATACAAGAGCGCACTGTTCAACTGTGAAACTCACATGCAGACTGTATTGATTACTTTGTGTCAGGACTGTGTACATAAAAATATGACGCTGTTGTAAATTGTGTACACCATTACTATCATCTCCTCTGTCAGTGTATGTTTATGGAAATAAAAATGTCATACTCTGAACAAAAGTTGCAACATCCCTTCTCCATGCTAATAGCTGGTCCGAGTAAGGCAGGCAAATCAGTTTTTACTCAGAAACTGCTAGCCCACATTGACACCCTTAGCTCGTCTCCTCCCTCTGAAATCCTTTGGTACTATTCTGAGTACCAGCCAGGCTATACCATCATGGCAAAAAATCCACGAATTCGACTAATTCAGGGCATGCCTGAACTTGCAGAGCTTCGCTCAAGCAGTACTGCACAGCTCACTCCTAGACTTGTGGTCCTAGATGATCTTATGGGTGAAGTGAAGCAAACCAAAAATAATGTTATAACCAGCCTTTTTGTTCGTGGTGTTCACCATTGGTCCATTTCATTGGTCTTTATTGTTCAAAATATATTTTTTGGTGGCCTGAGAACATCCCGAGTAAATTCTCATTACCTGGTTTTATTCAAAAATCCAGGTGACAAGCTTCAAATTGCCACCTTGGCCAATCAGCTTTATCCAAAGAAAAGGGAACTTTTTCTAGAAGCCTTTGAAGATGCTACATCAGAGCCCTACAACTACCTCTTTGTCGATCTTACACAGACCTGCCCTGAGGCATTAAGGTTGAGGTCCAAGATATTTCCAGATGAAACAACTATAGTTTACACTTGAAAATCAATACTACAAGCAAGGACTAAGCCTTTAGAGAAAGCAAATCAGAATGGCAAAGCGTTTGAAAAAGTATCATGCAGAACTAACAGTACTGAAAAAAGCAAAACCACAATTGCGAAAACATATCCTGAAAGGAGCAGATCCTGACTTGATACAGATGATTTGTGAATGTTGTCATAATGTGCTAAATGGAAATGTAAAACTGACTGAAACGCAGAAAAAGAGTTTGCGGCACTACTGCAAGTTGCTTAGGACACTAGATTCAAAAAAGAAGTCAATCAAAACAAAAAGAAAAATCCTTATTCAAAAGGGTGGATTTCTAACAGCATTACTAACACCAATACTAGCCATAGCAGCATCTGTAATTGGAGACTTGGTGTCCAGAAAATAAATATCATGGTACGAAAAATGGCACTTGTGCCAGTTCAGCTGGCATCTCAAATTGGTTTACAGGAGCATACTCCTGGTGCACCCACCCAACAGCAACTATCATTATTGGATCAGCAAATGAAAGCTGTTCTTGAAGATGGTTCTATTTCTGATGTTGTAAAGTTAAATAAATACTATGAAACACTAAACAGATATGAAGCAATACAAGCGAACAGAGCTCAAGTTCCAATACCAATAGAAGTCAAAGACATGGTGGCAAGTAAAGAGGTGGAACATGAAGCTATTGCAAAGCTTCCAGTTTCTGATGATGACCTATTAGACCTGGTACCCAAAGGCAACAGACAGGGAGCAAAGATACTGCTGAAGCAAATAAAGTCTAATCCTGACATAAGATGGTCACAGAACAAGGAACTTATTTACAAAAATCGAACAATTCCAAGGTCAAACATCTATAGTCTCTTTGGAGACTTTTCAAGGCAAGGCAGAACAGACACACCAGCAATAGGACACAGAGAGTTTGCAACAGCACTTGGAGAGCACAATACCCCCCTTGAAGCAGTGGGGAATAGGAAGCGGTGGAACTTGGTCCTTTCAGGCCAGAGGAGGCTCTTTGATGATGATGACACTGATTTTTTGGATGGAATTGCACAAATGTTTGAGCCCGTTCCACAGAAAAGAAAACGCTTAGCACCTAGAAGATTGATTGATGAAATAAGTTTACCAATGAAAAAGAAAACTAAGGCGCAAAGAGGCCATGGCTTTCAATGGGAGCGTTTGTAGTGTTGTCAATGCTAACTTTGCAAATGTTGAAAATGTGAAATAAAATTCTGATGGCTTCAAAGTTTGACAAGTTGCTAGATAAAGTTTATCACAATGTCTCAAGCCCTGCATGTTATGCAGGTGTGAATGAGGTATTTAGAGAGGCAAAAAACGTTGATCCAAGCATAAAAAAGAAAGATGTTGAAGACTATCTACACAAACAAGACACATACACACTGCACAAGCCTCTACGCAAAAACTTTCCCAGGAACAAGATAAAATCCATTGGCATTGACAGTCATTGGCAGATTGACTTATGTGACATGCAGAAGCTGGCAAAGTATAACGAAGGCTATAAATACATTTTGACCTGCATTGATGTGTTCTCAAAATATGCTTGGGCCCAGCCAGTAAAAGACAAAAAGCCAGAGTCATGCAGAGATGCATTTCTGAAAATTCTAAAAGAAGGCAGATCACCCTGGTGGCTTTTTTCTGATCGTGGCAAAGAATTTGTTGGAAAACCATTTCAAGATATGCTAAAGAAAAAATTTATTGCCCATTATGTTGCCACTTCTCCTGATGTGAAGGCAGCTCAGGTGGAGCGATTCAACAGGACACTAAAGACAAGGCTCTACAAGTATTTTACTCAGAAAAAGACATTTCGCTACATAAATATCCTGCAGACTTTGCTCAACTCCATCAATCATTCCTACAGTGCTCCCATTGGGTGCAGACCAATTGATGTCAGCAGGGAAAATGAATCTGAGATAAGAGAACGCCTATATCCCAATGTTGAGCAGAAAAGCAGTAGAGTGAAATTTAAAGCTGGTGATCATGTCAGAATATCAAAAGAGAAAGGCACCTTTGCAAAAGGCTATTTACCAAACTTTACACAGGAAGTTTTTGTCATTGAAAAGTGTCTTCCAAGAAGAAACCCACCTGTCTACAAGCTAAAGGATCAGCATGGTGAGGAGATTGAAGGCATATTTTATCCCCAAGAACTGGTGAAAGTCATTACTAAACCTGCAGAGAACTAAAAAGAGAAGTGAGAATATGGAAAATCATTCATCTGAAACAAATTCAAGACAATGGCGATTGTGGGGGTCAAAATTGCCAAGAAATGAGATTGTTTTCTTTGCTCAAGTGATACTAATTTATATTGTTGTCATTACTTCACTAATAAACATTACAATGGGGTCAAAACAAGAGCTCTGGATGTTATTACTAAGTGGTTGTCTTGGTTATTTATTGCCAAATCCCACCTTGTCAGGTGCATCGAGTAGCCCTCCAGTGTTAAAAAATTCTATTAGTCCATAAAAATGGCTGATTTTTACATGACATTACCCAGTAATACAACTGACTTCCCTGATAATACTACTGCACAATTCCGTGTAAAACTTCCATATCCCATTGAGCTGAGTGGTGAATGGGAGGCTGGGCTGGTTGAAATACAATATCCCTATTCATGGGACAATGTAAGTGAAAAGAAGACAGTTTACCAACTGACAGAGAACTCATTTCTGGTTCATCTAAAATCAATAATTGGTAAAGAAAAGGGTTTGCTGGCAAGATTTACCATTTCCCCTGGATGTTATGACTCTATTGATGGCTTACTTTATGCAATAAATGAACCACTGAAAAACTTGGAGAATCTTGACATTTACAAGCAACATGCCCACAACAACCACTATGATTATGACGAGATAACTGCACTCATATCAGCCTATGCAGAACAGAACAAGAAGAAACCCATGCTAAAGCTGAAATACAACAAGGCAACCAGAAGGGTGCACTTTCTTATACGAGAAGAATTTGTGCATCTTGTCTTCTTTCCACCAAGATTGCAGTATATGCTAGGTCTGGACCAAGCACAAACAGAATTGCGATACAATGGGACTGTTGCCAGGTTCCCACCTGACATGTCAGGTGGATTCAACACTTTGTTTGTCTACACCAACATTATTATGCCTCAAATTGTGGGCAATGCTCTTGTACCATTACTACGAACAGTGACCATAGAAGGAAAGCATGGTGATATCACCGACAAAGTTTTCCTTTTACCCCATTATCAAAAATTGAGAATTACAAACATAGACACTATTGAAATTGCGATCAAGTCAGATACAAATCAGTTGGTCAAGTTTCAATTTGGAAAAGTTATTGTGAAACTGCATCTGAGAAAAATAAAACAATGAGAGTTCTATTTGTTCCTGCAAATCAGAAAGTTTGGGAAGCATTTTATCGTGCTCAAGCTCTACAACATGGACATGGATTGGGGGGTTTTGGTGGCGTAGAATACCAGAGAGGAGCTGGTCTTGGCAGCTTGTTTGGGGGTGTGTTAAGATCAATTTTACCAGCAGTAAAATCAGTTGGAAAAGCAGTTGGACGAGAAGCACTAAAGACAGGCATACATGTGGCTTCTGATGCAATTGAGGGAAGAAATGTAGGCGAGGCATTGGAAGAGCATGGCAGGAAAAGTGCTGCAAAATTGCTAAAGAAAGGTGCAAGTAAGCTTAACAGCAAGCAGCAGCGTGTAAAAAAGACCAAGAGAAACCAGAAAGGTGGTGGAATTGGCACTCGCACAGCTGTCAGATCTGTCTCTGGAAAAGTCATTACTAAGAAGAGAAATGCAAAGAAAAGAAAGCGTGATCAATTAGGTGTTTATTATTCATAATGGAGCATTTGCTTGATCATCAGTCTGTGCAATCATCAAAGACTGAACTTGATTTATTTACTGTTCCTTCTACACAAGTTGTTGTTAAACGTGGTTATTGGTTGGAAATAAATCCTCAAAATACTATATCTCAATCTGGTCCCTATGAGTTTCATATTCCATCTGATCCTCATTTTATTGATTTGTCAAAAAATTATGTGTACCTCCAGCTGCGCATTGTCAAGGGTGATGGCAGCAATCTGACCTGGGATCACTCTGCTGCAGATGCTGCAGCAAATATACAAGACAAAGTAGGCCCAATCAATCTATTGGGCAAAACATTTTTCAAACAAGTGAAACTCTATCTAAACAGCAAACTGGTGTATGACAGCTCAGATACCTATGCATATCGAGCATACCTGGAAACCCTGCTAAATTATGACAAAGGAACAAAGGACACATTCCTAAACTCAGTAGGATGGAAGAAAGATAGCAGAGATGCAGATAATCAAAACAACACTGCATGGACTGAAAGATGCATTCAGTTTGAACAAAGTCGTTTGGTGGAATTTATGGCCCCTATTCATGCAGACTTATGTTTTCAAGAGAAATATCTCATCAGCCAAATTAATCTACACTTGGAGTTATACAGAAATGAAGACAACTTTAGCCTAATGAGCTTTGCTCAAAATGCTAATTTCAAAATAAAGGTGGAAAATATCAAATGGCTCATTCGAAAAGTGGACCCAGCTGAAGCAGTCACCTTAGCTCTAGAAGCAACCCTACTACGCACTACTGCCAAATATCCCATTAGAAGGGTGCAAATTAAGACCATACAGTTGGAGCAGGGTAGAAGGGACACACCTGCAAGTACTGTATTTTCTGGACAAATTCCACGCAGGCTAATAATTGGACTGGTAGCAAATGATGCTTTCCATGGACATTGGCAGAAATCCCCCTTCAATTTCAAGCCTTTCTCATGCCTGTCAGCTCAAGTTGAGGCAGGTGGTATACTTTACCCTGCAAACCCCATTACCTGTGACTTTGATGCCAACAAAACCATGAAACCCTATGTGCACTTGCATGAAGCCTTGGGGCTGGTGACAAACAGAAGAAGCTGTGACATTTCTGAGTCTGAGTTTTCCTCAGGCTACACACTCTTTGCATTTGACTTATCCCCTGACTGTGCCAGTGATGCAAGCCACTGGGAGCTTATCAGAGAAGGCACTACTATCATACAGATGACCTTTCAAAATCCAATTCCTGCTGGAGGAGTAAAGATGGTGATCCTGGCTGAGTTCGACAATCTGATTACTATAGACAGATTCCGCAATACCTACTTTGACTTTACACCATGAACACCATTGAGTTGATGAACTGTATTAAGAGTGATTATTTGTTGAGTCAGCAATGTACAGGTGTGTTCCCACTAGATAAACTTGTTGCAACAAATGTCATACCCCATTGCCTTATAATAAACTTTGACAAGAGTTCAAAACCAGGTAGTCATTGGGTTGCTATTCATGTCAACCATGAAAACTTTGGCACATATTTTGATTCCTACGGAAGAAAGCCAATAAAATCCCAGCTTTTGACCTACTTGAATACTCATTGCAATGACTGGACCTTCAGTGACAAATGTATACAATCACCCTGGACTTCAACTTGTGGCCAATATTGCATCTGGTTTTTGTACCACAAGGTGAGACAGCAGTCTCTATCTCAAATACTTCATCCATTCAGCAATGATTTTGGACAGAATGACATCATCGTGGATGAATGGGCACAAAAGAAGTTCAAGATGGATAGCAACCTGCTTGATTTTGATATGTCTGCTTGTGTACAGTGTTGTAGTGCAATGCAACACAACTATCAAATGTAAATTTTATTGCCACACAGTTTACAACTGCACAGTACCATAGGGAAGAGTGGTATAGTTGGACAGTAACCATCTCTTATCATAAGTCACCCCGTACTTCTTCGCAATGTCTCTAGTCACCACCTGCTTCATCTTTATTCTCTGAATCTGAGGTTGTACTATCAGAGTCACATCATCCTTCTGCTCCTCCTCCATATCCTCAGCAGGATATCTCAACTGAATGAGATCCTGCACCTTTCGTTTCAGATTGTTCATGGTCAGTCTGGCAGAGGCATGATAGTTCAGTGTGAAGCCTCGTATCTTAATCTTATGCACAGTGGTCCCATCAGCCTTTCGAATTTCAAAGGCATAATGCTTAGGACCACCGGCGACAAACTCCACCATCTGCGCTCCCTCGCCAAACTCCTCAAGCTCATTAGTCCAATCACCCAGGAAACTGCCCTGGGCAGGGTGATAAGTGTCCTTAGGACCAGTCAGATAGATGATAGAGTCCGTGTCAAAGTAGCAGACTCTCTCCTGTAGTCGCTCCAGCTCAGAATAGAGCTTCAAGCGGCAGTTAGCAGTAGTAAATGCCGCAATAACAGGGTTGCTATGAGCCATCACCTCCTCAAACTCCTCAAACTTAGAATGGCTCACCAGGAGTACATCATCACTCAGCACTTGCACACTCTTCACATCGTTCGTATCATCAAATAGAATGTTGGCAAGGTCACTGGGATCAGTGACCAAATCGTCGTGAGTCATATTTTGTCGTTGTCCGAATTTTCCCCAGAAGCTATTCAGCATGAGCTTAGCGAGGGAGCGCAGCGAGGCATTCTTCTTCACATTAGACTTATCAAGTCTAATGCCCTCTCTCTCCTCACACTCTCTGACAAATGCCTCCTTATCCTCCTCAGTCCTCACAGTCGAAGGCCATCCACTGGCCTCCAACTTCATCTTCAAGAAGCAGTTAATGTACTTTGTAAAGAGTCCTGTCTCCTCGTCCTTTCCATCATACTGCTCCTTCTCAAAATGCCAGACCTCGTACACCTCCTCCACTGCATATCCAATATCCAAAGCTTTATCAAGCTCAGTAGTCACCCAAGTTCCCGTGATCATACGCTCATCTCTCGTATGGTCACAGAAGCCTTGTCGGTTCTCAGTGGCACACAATCCACACAGGGGAAAGTATAGCTTGCCGCTAACTTTCAGTGGCAATACGGGGTGAAATAGGGTGTCAGGACAGCTGACTTTACATTTGATCAGGCCAAAGTAGGGGTTATGGCCTCTGTAGATGGGCAGGAAGTTCTCAGTAATAATTTCAGGATGGCCAACAGGAAACTCAGTATACTTCACACCCCACGGATACAAACTGCACACATCAATATAGCTCAAGTACTCATCAGGCTCACACTTTTTCCACAGCACAGTAGCATTAGTACGACCACCTCTCAAAGCATCTCTAGGATTCAAAGGCTCAACAATGTTCACACTACTCACAAAATCTCTCATCTCAACATCCTCCTTCAACAATTTCTCATACTCATGTTCCCACATCTCAACAACAATATACCCTGCAGTCTTCAAAGCGGCACACTTATCCAAAGTACACTGATAGGCATCTTGCATAGTACGACTAGAATTAGGCACCCTCATCTTTCTATCGTGCATACACAGCACACATCCATGAAACACACAACCATGGTACTCAAAAATAGTGTTGGTGGCTGCACAATAGCCATCAACCAAAAAATTCCCTATCCTCTTCTCACCACCATTTCTAGCATGCTCAATCCTCACACCCTGCTTATGACTAATCCATTTCAACCACTTAATAGCTTTTCTACTCTGAGTTTGCAAAGCTTGCGTAGCACCAATCACACCAATAGACATAGGTTTCATAAAATTGCGTCGAAAAACGTGCATACATGCAGAAGCAATAGTCACAGACACATCAAAGGGATGCACACCAGTCACAGAATGAAAAAACTCATCAAATTTCAGACAGCACTTCATCAAAATGTCCACATCAGACTTACAATAGCTCAACATCTCTTTCTGAAAATCAAACACCTTACCCTGCTGCTCAGAATACCACACATAAAAGGCATCTCTATACTGCATTTTCATATTACCAGGATCATAAAACCACGCATCAGGCACAGCACCAACATAGTTCAAATTCTCCTCAACAGCAAATCTATAGGGAAAAAAGCCCTTTCTCAACTCTTTCTCATCAAAAGCCTTAGGCAAATCAGCTAAACGCATGGGTAAAAAATTCAGTGAACAAATCACCTTAATACCATCAATCAACAACAACATAATCTGAGAGCCATTCATAATAACCTTAGGCACAAGAGCTTCACCAATCAAATAATGCAACAAAAACTGCGAATCATAACCCTTAGCATTATGAGCAATAGCCACACAGTCACGATTTTCCTCAGAAAAAAGCCATGAACAAAAATCCTGCTTACATGACACACCCTCAAAAATTCTCAAAGTTTGTCCACAATGCACACACATACTATTCTCATCATAGCCATCTGTTCTCACACTATCCTGACACACAGTACACACTTTCACAGCAACACACAAAATAGGCTCATGTTCCAGCACATTTCCAACAGCATTCTCACCAACAATCTTATCCTGTTTACACTCAAAATCGAAAAAAATCTTAGCCTTAGGCACATCATCATCAGTATCATCCTTCTCAATTACAGGCACAAAACACTTATGCTCAGAATCGCGCGACCATTCCTTACATTTCAAACACTGCACAAAACCACATCTATGACTAGGCATTTTGGCACATTGCACATCTCTATTACAATTCAGACATCTACGCACCTTTTCACACACAGACAACAGCTTACGCTTCTTATTACGACAGGCATCTTGTCTAGTAGTCTTATGGCTATCAAAACACTCCCTATTCTTAAACCACCTGCTACAGTCACCACACTTCACCCAAAAATCTATCTTACAATCCTTCTCAGCTTTACAACACGGACACTTCAGCACACACATATGCTCACTCTTAGTATTGAACGCCCTATTGCAATTGTCACACCAATGGTTGCGGTTGAAAATGATATGAGGTGCAGTAATCACATAATAATGACCCTCCCTGCCATCCTCATCACAGTCCAAGTACAAATGCAAAACCTTACCTGCCTTAGCACCCTCAAAAATGATAGCATTACAACACTTTGCAGAAAAAACCTTAATCTGATAGTCAGGAGCCAAAAAAGCTTGCAGTTTAACCAGCTCATCCTGTCCACATGCTCCAGTGAAGCCACCCAATCCAGCTCTCCTCATCAGCTGCTGCGCCATCTCCTTCTGATACCTTAACCGACCCTTTCTTATCCTATCCCACTCCTTCCTATCAACACCATCAACTCTAGCCTTAGCAACAACAATGGCCCTCGCGAGACACAAATTATCCTGCTCATTATCAATGCTAATAAAACAACCACCATGACCACTACAATGCTTTTTCATCCACTGCTTATGTTTCCATTTCTGCTCTCGTGGCTTTCCACCGCGCCTAGGTTTTATCCTAATAAAATTCAGCACAAGATTCTCATCAATATCAAACTCCTTCTCAGATTGCATCAATTGCTCAAGCACAGTCACAACTCTCTCAACAGTCAACTCACTTTGTAATCTGAACGGTATACAAAACTTATTCACATGAAGGGACGGATGCAAAATCTCAATACCTACTCTATCTCTAGCATCACCATTCTCAAACGCCTTTCTCAGCACAATATCCAGCACATCGGTAATAATACGCTCAGTATCAAAAAACTTGTCCTTATTCTTAAAAGAAAGAGTAAACTTTTTGCCCTGCAAATCAAACTTTTTCACTTCAGTGACCACAGGCTCAGACAGCACAAAATAATCCTCAATAGGCAAAGCTACATCACCATCACTCTCAACATCACTACTACCACCACCACCATACTGCTCAAAAAACGCGCCAGGGGACAATGTACTTTCTAGGGAGCCTGGGGGCAAGGTACTATCGAGACTAGAAAAAGTACTCTCAAGGGGAGACAATGTACTCTCAAGGGAATTGGGTGACAATGTACTCTCAAGGGAGGAATGTCCTGAAGAGGACAGTTGGGTTTCCAGGGAGTCGGGAGAAAAAGATGAAGAAAAATCCATTGCAAAAAACAAAAATGACAAGTGATCGATTGTCTCAACCTAGTAATGATTTTCATTTTCCTCGTGGCAGGAAAAAATGCACGCTCCCCTGCCACGAGGAAAAAATGCACGCTCCCCTGCCACGAGGAAAATCAAATATGCATGCAATATGCGTGCACTTTTTACTGCTCCTCTGCCATGAGGAAAACCAAAAATGCATGCAAAATGCGTGCACTTTTGGCAAAAACCATGCCATGAGACAATCAAAAATGCATGCAATATGCGCGCACTTTTTACAGCTCCCCTGCCACGAGGAAAATCAAAAAAGCAAAAAACATGCCAAGAGAAAATCAAAAATGCATGCAATATGCGTGCACTTTTTACTGCTCCCCTGCCACGAGGAAGTCAAAAATGCATGCAATATGCGTGCACTTTTGACAAAAACCATGCCACGAGGAAAACTGAGAAAATAAATAAGCAAGAGTGAAGCAACTGACCATGCCTTGCAAAAAAGCCAACAAAATTTCAGCCTTTTATGTGTTCATGGTGTGCGAAATGGAGAGAGCTCAGTTTGTGGGCAGTTTTAAGGATTTTGTACCTATCGCAGACAAGATCTGGAAGACCTACAGTGGCACACAGAAGCAAGAGTGGAAAAAGAAGGCCAGCAAGATTCGCTACTCCAACCTGGGCAAGGAACACAAGATGGCAGAGCAGAAATTGAAGAAGAGCAACAGCATCAACTTCCTGGACAACTTCTATGCCAGAGAAATCATTCTTGTAAAGATAGCAGAAGAGTGCATGAATATGCCCTAGAAAATGACTACTATCTATTCTTGATATCCTATGACATATGAAATCTTGGTACACATACACTGGAAAATGCAACTCATTTATTGTCACTCTTGTCAAATGTGCAGTCAAAAGTAAACATCAATGACGCAAATTTTTGCAACACAATAGCAGCTTCATTTTCTTGATTTTTTCCCATCATGGTCATCTTGCCAGAGGCATAAACTCGCGCAGTGTACAACTTCGGTACACCTTCATGGAGCCAATATTTACGCCATGTCGCCCCTGCACTCAGCTCTGGCTCATACTGAATATTTTCCTCTGGAAACTTGGATGCCAGCTTGTGAATATTAACGCCGCAGTGCAAATCATACACCGCCAGTAGGGTCTTATGTTCATAAGAAGACATTTTAGCCTCAGGGTAAATCTCTTGCAGTTTGCACATAAATTTTTCAGCTGTAAGTTTAGCTCTTTCTAGACTCTCTGCTCCCTTTTCGAGGACAATTCCGCTGCCATAAATTCTGAAATGCGCCGGCCCTGGTGGGTCTGTCCACCAAACTTGAGCACAATTATAGCCCAAAGTACAAGGAATATCGGGGTCAAAATGGGCTTTTATGTGGCTGGGATTTATTGGGATCGTAAGATCAAACATGCTGCTGCAGTTGAAAATTTTTGCCATGTCACTATTTGTACTAATGCACACGCACCCATTTCTAGCAATGCCAATTAAGAAAGTGAGAAAATAAAAGGAATGCAGATTTTGATAAGCTCAGCAGACACGCCAAACGTATGACCTAAACTCTGCCACGAGGAAAATGAGCGACGTGTGTACTGGGAGCAAGTAAGGGGAATGCACATTTTGACACGCAGCAGGGTGAAAAGGCACGCCAAACGTATGACCTAAACTCTGCCACGAGGAAAATGAGCGAACCTTTGTACCGTGAGCAGTAAAAGGAATGCACATTTTGATATAAAGCAGCAGGGTAAGAAGGCAGGCTAAACTCTGCCACGAGGAAAATGAACAGCAGATAAAATGCGGAGCACCTCAAGCGCCAATATTTATGCATCACTTTTCGTGGGGTTTGTTGGTAGGTTTGGCCATCAATTTCCTCGTGACAGCAATAATGACATCGTCTATTGACACGTGATCAAAATTTGCGCGCCCCCACAACAATACAACAAACTTTTACTACTAATTTTGCGCCACCGCCCGCAACAAAATTGTTCTGGGTCAAATTTGCGCCACGCACACAACAATATAGTAAAATTTTTCAGGCTCAAATTGCGCCGCCGCCCGCAACAAAATTTTTTGGGTCAAATTTGCGCCGCCCGCAACAAATTTTCATGGGTCAAATTTGTGCCGCCGCCGCCAACAAAATTTCGACTGATAAAATTTGTGCCGCCGCCCAATTTCGACTGGTTCAACATTTTCACTGGCTCAAATTTGTGCCGCCGCCCATAACAATATTTTCACTGGGTCAAATTTGCGCCGCCGCCCATTACAGCATTTTCACTGGCTCAAATTTGTCCCGCCGGCCACCACATTCAGTTTCAAAAGATTCAAATTTTGAACGATCAATAAATTTTGTTTCTGCAAATTTGCATCACCAACCAAAATAACATCAAATCGATCCCCAGATTTTCCACACAAGACATATCTATCAAAATGTTTCGCAGCAAAGTTGACAACTTGCTCTCACGCACGCCCACATCCCCAACTTGGATGACGTCCAATCGTTTACGCCAAGGGACATATGTTCGATTCCCGCCTTCACAAATCAAAACACTTTATCTGCTGGGGACTTTCTGATGATGGGTCCGATTCCCACGAACCCATGACGTCATTAAAAAGTCCCCAGTTATACCCGGGTTAGTAGTAGCGTTGAATGTGAACAGTAAAGCACACATTTTACAACACTATACATAATAAATAAATAAATATGAAGTCACGATAAAACGTAAGCACTCTAAAACTTGTACACACGGGCATGATCAGTGATATCAAAGTTGTCCAGAGAAGTAATAAAAGAATTGCGCGAGTTACTTGAAACAATATTATCCGGTAGCAAGTTCCACAAAGGGACAACACGATGCCAAAACATTGATTGTTGTAGGCTACTATTTGGATATGGTACAATAAGCCGATGTGGATGCCCGCGAATTGAACGCGCCCTACGAAAGAATTGATTCTCATCCAAGTCAACACGCCCCGTAAAAACACAAAAGCACATGCAAAGATCAGCTTTTAAACGACGCACTTCCAGACTCTGAATACCTAGGTGAGCACATCGCAACTCATAGTTAGGTTTGACACCATGACACCTAGAGAAAACAGCTGAAGTAAAGTATGACTGCACACGCTCAATCAACCTGATTTCAGATACCCTAGAAGGGCTCCACACAACGGTTGCGAACTCTAACAGTGGCCGTACGTATGTATAATATGCGCGCATAAGAATTTCGTCATTGGTTGTACTGAAAGCTTTAAGAATAGAACGTGCCACCCCATACGCTTTTGCAGATATTTTATACGTACGTACGTACGTAAGTTCGTATTTCGATCAAGTTTACGTCGACGTTCGCTATTTTTATGGCTATAACGAAAACACGGCGACGCAGACGCAGCCAAGCAGGCGAAAACAACGCAGGCGACGACACAGCGTAAGTTGTCGTGCTGCGAACTTTTGAATAGAAGAGATCGGCATAAGAGAAGAGAGGGTAATAACTAATACACAACCAAAACAACCAACGTGGACTTCCTAAAAAGTAGCTCCGCTTAAACGACACACTAGTTACGAGTGTGAAGAACCATGATCAATCAATATACCCTTATCAATCTTGTGGGGTAGCGTAGGGACAGTTGGTCCAACATTTGCAGTAGTGTAGTCTGTGACTAAGAAAAAGTAAAACTTCCAATGTCATAGGCGTTCAAACAAAATAGCATGACTTCGCATGGAAAATATGGATGCAATTCAAGGAATTTAAAGTTACTGGGTGCTGGTTTCTGGGAGTTGGGTGGTGAACAGTAATATCTATTGTGCGCAGGGGCATGGGTGGACCTTGGCTTTGGCTGAGGCTTAGGCTTAGGTAGTGGATGAAGATGGGTAGGCCTCAGCCTAAGCCTCAGCCTAAGCTGTAGCCTAAGTCTGCCCATGCGCCTGTGCAAAATAGATATTACAATTCACTGCCCAGTGACCTGGGCTCTAGCACTGACAGCAGATTTTCCAAATTACCCTGCACTATCCTATTGCAAGCGCTGGCTGAAATATTTTGTGCTACCCTACCCTACCCATTTGTTAATTCGACAATGTCTGTTGCGCCACTTTGTTTGCGTGCGTAATTTAGGCGGTTTTTATTTTCACGAACGGTTGCGATTTGGGTGTTTTGTTTGTTGATTGTTTTGGTTGAATTTTAGTTATTACCCTCTCTTCAATGATGATCTTTTGTATTCAAAAGTTCGCAGCACGACACCTTACGCTGTGTCGTCGCCTGCGTTGTTTTCGCCTGCGTGGCTGCGTCTGCGTCGCCGTGTTTTCGTTTTAGCCATTTTTATCGGCGATTAAAAATATTTGAAGTCGGCGTTCAGCGTCCGTTGTGAACTGGTCGATAACCAAATTCACGATGTCTTTACAATGTGGACTGCTGTAACATGTTTGGACCAATAATAAAATGAAATCCCATAACAGAAATGTCCATAAATAAATTCAAGAGCTCCATATTTTCATGCGGTTCATATATCGGACACAATCAGCACCTACTTTCTTGATCTTGATCGGTGGTGCACCCATTCAAATCCCACACATTGGGACACAGCAAAACAGCACGGAATTTTATGACCAACCAGTACCAAGCTGTACACAATAATGTTTACCGTATTTACCGGTGCATAGCCCCATGGGGGTATGCAAAAATTGAGAGGTCCCATATGGGGGTATGCATAGGGGGGGTTATGCATTGGGGGGGGATTATGCATGGGGCATTTTTTATGTTTTTGAGAGGTGCGCAGAGGCATATTTTTTAGGTCAAAAGCACGTGTTTTAGGGCATAATTGAGGTCAAAACACGGTTATCCTAGTACAATACACCCCCAAGCAGGCTTATAGGCATCTTAGCTTGGTGTGGGAGTGGCTATGGGTACTATATGACCAGCTTACATAGGTAGGTTCAGGTACTGTACAGTACATATGGGGGTATGCATAGGGGGGGGGGGGGTTATGCATTGGGCATTTTTTATGTTTTGCCTATATGGGGGTATGCATTGGGGGGGGTTATGCATTGGGGGGGTTATCTACCGGTAAATACGGTATTGTAATTACCTGACGCTAACATCGCGCGTTCCCTTTCCCTCCCTTTGTAGTTTGTATAGTTTGTAGGTACTCGTTTCTCGTATGTATGTGGTTGCTCGTCTCCTATAGTGTCTATTACGCACCCACTAATCTCCATAAAATAAATACACACAAATTGCGCACACGAATTCGTAAAGTTTAGTTTCTCTCGTTTTTCATGCCATCGCCATCAAATCAAACTTTCAGCCTACGCTACGAAAGTGTCGAATAAAATCTTGATCAACCAGACGCCCCAAGCAATTCTGATCGAAAATTTCCCTCAGGGAAATATTGTTCCTTTTCCCCCTTCCTTTCTCCGAACTTCGGGTAGGTAGATAAATCACGGACACCTAGAACCGAAATTATGGAAAAGTTATCGAAGTACTCGTTTTTTGTCAAGTTGTCCATGCCTTCCGGAAATAAATTTTCAACTGCAGCAGGAACGAAGAAAAACAAAGATCCCACGAAACGAATGCGACAAACATAAGAGAGGAAACGGAGGAAAATGTGTCGCATTCGTTTCGTGGGATCTTTGTTTTAGATTCGTTCCCGCTGCAGTTGGAAATTTATTTCCGAAGGGCGTGGACAACTTGAGGAAAAACGAGTACTTCGATAATTTTTCCATACTTTCGGTTCTAGGTGTCCGTGATTTATCTACCTCCCCGAAGTTCGGAATTATTTTCGTGGTTCCTTTTGTCGTTATTGTCCTATCACTGATTTTGTCTGCTGATAGGAAAATCGGGAATAAAGTGCGTCACACACGTGTCTAACACCTGCTGTCTGTTCTGCACCTACCGTATACCTTGCCTCATCGCCCATTCACATCGAAGACGTGCACCGAACGCCGGGGCGTACGTTCGGCGCGTTTTATGGCACTCGACGCAAGTATGTATATGCAAATATGCACATAGACACAGACAGCCATGGATGCGTCGAGCGTACGCCGGGCGTATTTTCTTTTCAATGTGAATGAGCCATCACGCTGTGTGACAAATCGACATGACGAACCGTTGTACAGGCACAGGGACAGGGGTGTACGCTGTACAAAAGTTTATTTTTTTATTGGTTGTTTTTTATGAGCGCGAGAATTTGCCGGCCGTAATTCTGTTCGCCGTGGGTGGGTCACGGACGTAGTATATCTATTCTTATCTGCGTTCTGCAACACAGGTGGTTGAGTCTGGGTGTCGTTTAGAGGGTGTAAGAAATGGGAACAAATTGAGCAAGAATTGCGGTGTACGACAAAAGTCAGAGGATAAGAATCGCGTCATAAACGGCTCGTGGGTTGGTGGCGATTTTTCGCGGCGATCTCAGTTTGTTTTCAATTCCATCGCGCGCGCACGCGAATGACTACAGTCATTTCTGCACTCTCAAAGTATTCAGCCATGCTTTTGTCTTCCGCTCATTCACGATTTAAAAAAAGGGCTACAGCAACATGCATAAATGCAGCTACCTACAGTAATCGCTGATTTAGTCTCCTCCGACTAAAAGACCGCAAGACTTTCTCTTGTGCGGCAACATCTTCGCCAAGCAATAAAGCGCTGCACTGTCTTTAGAGGGCGGCGTGAAAAAGATAGGCGCATCTCGCACTGTAAACCAAGCCCGTCCATCGATTCATCACGTGTGACAAGGGTCGAGACATGTCGGCGTCAAAAAATATCGTCAATAATCCGCGCATACGATATTTAAAACCGCCCAGCCGCCGTGCGTCAAAACTTTGCGGCAACCGACCTTATTTTCCCCGATACGCGTGCGTACGCATGCCGTTAACAATCCATCAACAACCGTATACAAACCCTCTCCGTCTTTTAAATTCAGGGCGGCTCGCTGGCCTATGGTACAACAGTAACAAAACATAATATACACATACAATATCACCTACTGTGAAACTCCAAAAGAAACAAATATTTTTCGGAAGAAATTTGCAGAAAATGTGTCGCTTCGCAATATACAATTTGTATACAGGGTTGTTTCCTTTGGATATGCAATGTCGCTTAGGGGTAGCCTATAACTTGAGATCCACGTAAGATAAGCTGAAAATTTTCTTGCAGATAACCAAGATCAAGAATAAATATGCCTAACCTTGTAAAAATTTCGAGCCAAAATCCAATCTGAACATAAGATATTGGTACCTCAACCTCAAGTTTTGACCACGAAAACCAGAAGTTTCAGAATCGTATGGCAGGGCAGTGGTTCGCCCTATCTGACTCTAACTTCCTAACTTTTCCTTCCTAAATTTCGAAGTTTTACAGTATTACTATCGTTTTACATTGCAGAAAACGGTCGACGATAGAAGAAAGACACTCTCTCTCTCTTTCCTGTCCACTGCACACACTTTTCACCGTTGCTCTCTTCTTCCTTTTCTTATCTTCTTTATTGCCGATCGCATCATAAACATCTACCCGTAAATTGCCCCATTCTGGACTCATTTCACTGAAAAATTTGTTGCCTTCGTCAAACTGGTCACGTTTAGTGACGATCCTGCCGCTTATCGTGAATGGTCAATCAAGATGGGCACACAAATTTCGCTCTTTGGGCTGCTACTGATAAATTTTCTGCTCAATGGTAAGCTGCCCACAAATTGACAACATCATTATCAGTATATCTTTCTTTATTCATATTTCATATAAAATATTTTACGGTTTTATTGCTTTTTGTATTTATTTATTTATTATCAAAAACCTATAGCCATAGCTGCAGAGAGTGTTGCTTTGCTATGATTATGCCTTCAATCGTGAAAAATTTTCGAATCTCTAATTTAATTACGCTTCCGCGTTTGTTGACATCACTACCCTACCGTAACCCAAACCTAACCAACTATGCATAGAGGGGGGCTATGCATAGGGGGGAGGGGGGGGGGGCTATGCATGGGACATTTTTTATGTTTTTGAGAGGTGCACAGAGGCATATTTTTTAGGTCGAAACGAAAGCACATGTTTAGGGCATAATTGAGGTCAAAACAGGGTTATTCTAGTACAATACACCCCCAAGCAGGCTTATAGGCATCTTAGCTTGGTGTGGGAGTGGCTATGGGTAGCTTATGACCAGCTTATGTAGGTAGGTTCAGGTACTGTACAGTACATATGGGGCTCATAGGGCATTTTTTATGTTTTGCCAATATGGGGCTATGCATAGGGGGGGGGGGCTATGCATAGGGGGGGGGGGGCTATGCATAGGGGGGGGGGGGGCTATGCATGGGTAAATATACGGTAATTCAAATCATTGCACCTTTTATTTATATCACATCACGCATTAGGCAAACAGGTGAATTTGGCAATATGCGCCTCAGGTTTTTGTCGGCTACCTACCCCTGCCCCCCCCCCCCCATGAAGGCCGCTAACCGTTTTGATAGCCCAGGGGGCTATAAACGAGGGTTTACAGTAACAGAACAGAAACAAATGTTGCACCTACGAGCAAAAGTAGAGATCAAAAGACCGTGAGCTGTACAATGCCCGCAATGGCTCAACCAGATCGTTCAAATCATTGCGCACAAAAAGACAAGGGATTGCAGCACAAACATTTTTTTATCTCTTACTGCATAGGTACGTACAGTCTATCACGCATATGAGTCCACAACACAACACAGTACGTATGTGAGTGTGTCCTATTCTACAAGTTTACATTCCATAGCAGCAGACTTTCTGATGCTTCGTCAAAGCAGAGTTTCACGGGTGTAGTAAATGTGTCACTTTCCTTCCGCACTGGAAGTGGAAGGCTTCTCCCCAGTATGACATCTCTGATGATGACGTTTCAAATGATCCAACCGAACGCTGCAATAGTCACACTGGTCACAAGCGAAGGGCTTCTTCCCAGTGTGTATTCTACGATGTGTTGTCAAATGGCCTGATTGTGCACATCGATAGTCACACTGGTCGCATGCGTACGGCTTTTCCCCTGTGTGACATCTCTGATGACGTTTCAACCGACCCAACTGAGCACAGCGATATTCACACTGGTCGCAAGCATACGGCTTTTCCCCAGTGTGAGTTTTACGATGTGTTTTCAAATTGCTTGAGTTCTTGCAGCGATAGTCACTCAGGTCACAAACGAACTGCTTCTCCCCAGTGTGACATCTCTGGTGACGTTTCAACGTATCCAACCGAGCACTGCGATAGTGACACAGATCGCAATTGTACGACTTCTTCCCAGTGTGCGTAATACGATGCCTTTTCAACTGATCCAACCGGACACAGCGATAGTCACACTGTTCGCAAGCGAACGACTTCTTGATGGGTCTTCTCTCGCGAACTTTCCTATCGATCTGCAGTTCCTCTTCTCCACTATCTATCGTATTCCAGGTTGGCTCTGAACCACCTCTGGTTTCAACTTGAACATCAGGGGAAGGAGGGACTTGAACTTGGCCTTCCTCCACTGCTTCCATAGATTCGGGTGTTCTTTCTCCTTTCTCCTAGTCTCTCAGTCTCTTCAATCCAGTCAGTACCTTTGACTGTTCTTCTTCCATTTGAGTATCCTTCTCCAGTTTTCTCAGTTGAACCATCTTCCCCATCAAGTAGCTCATCTCGTCAAACTTGGTACTTTTCCACTTCTCCAGTGCAACTTCTATTCTCTGGATCCAGCTTGAGATGACTGCGTGTATGATGAAGAGCAGCAGCATCTGAGCCAGTGACTTGGTCATTGCAAAAGCAGCAATTCACCATCTCTACTTCGGTATACTCGCCAGTTTTGTCATCGCTTGTTGAAGTCTCCGCCTTGATTTCCATCTTCGCCAAGTCTGATTGTTCGACTACCACCTCTTCTACAGGTTCCGCGTTCACATCGACGATTCCAGCGTTTATTGCCATGCTGGATTGAGGTTAGGCCAGCAAAACTAGAGTATACAAAACCACAACTGTTTCTTATCCATGTAAAGCAAAGAACCAGACAGTGGGTTGAGATAAAGAAAGAATGACAATAGAAAATGACATGCAGGAGACACAGGAAACTCAGACTCGCATGCATAGTACATAATCAATGCACGCAATGGTTAAACGTAGGCAATAACACATTTCATACAGGACCACTAGTAACTGATCTTTTCCCCAATTGGCATTGAGCAGCTGCTATTTGTTCAGCAGTAATGGGCAATCAAAGTTTAGCCTAAAGCCTAAAGAATTAATTTTGTTCAAATAATTTTGTTTTGCCCCTGTTTCCTTTCTTTCAGACTGCTCGGGTTACAGCGCTCGACGCTTGTTTAAGCGACAGATAAGTAGCAGCGGCGGCGGTGGCCTTCATCAACACCACCACCACCCTCTACACCACGACATCCCCGAACCGCCGGAACACGACCCCGAGCTGCACCTGAAGTACGCGCGACCGCACCCGGGTACCCGCGTGGTGCACGCGTACGCGCAGCGCTACGCGCCGCACACCTGGCCCAAGTGGCACACGTGGACGATGCTGCGCTGGAACGCGCGCACGCACTACGCGAATCCCAGCTACGCCAAGGGCATCGGCGGACCGGGGTCCAGGGCCTTCGCCCCCGGCGGTCTGGGAGCCCGACCGGTTCAGGGATGGGGACAGGCGTATGCCTACTGATCGACCATCTGATGGCGCGTTCACCAGACGTCCGCAACGTCCGTCAACCAATATGGGTTGACGCACGAACGAACACTTATTGGTTGACGGACGGACGTCTGGTGAACCTCGCCATGAACGTAACGTGACACTGTACACACAGTCGACATCAGACAGACGAAAATAGTCGTACCGAACTCGTTGGAGGTAAATTTTGTTTTATTACGCTATGCCGGACGGACATCTACAGTAATCGCTTTAGTTTGGTCATGCACGCTTAGAAAACCTGTCGATCAAGAAGTCAGTCACCGTTTTCAGCTCAAAACGGATGCAAAACAACCAATCAAAATCTTTTTGTTTTTGCGGGTGCTAAAACATAGATAAGTCTGAGGTTTTACTTTGAGCAGCTATGGACAAGCATCGTCGGCTTCGGTTCCTATACTTCAACACGCAAGACCACGAGCTCGGTACGAGTAAATTGCGGCCTGTCTGATTTCGACTAGTGTGTTTTCTCTCGATATTGAATTGATTTTCACAAATAAGAATTGACATTCGTATATGTACGTAGTTGATTTGATTGATTAGGATCATCTCCTCTGCTTGACACTTTTCCCCGAAATTTTTCGACAAGGATCGATTCGTCAATTTTTGCTGTGTACAGTATACGGTATAAAGAACTAATGTATCGCCGATAACTTGTTGTACTGTACAGTGAGATGTGCTTTTACTTGTGTACAGTTGACTGACAGTGTTATTGTAGCCATTAGTGGGCTACACACGTGGTGAGTAAACTCACGGGGAATTCCCCCTAAGTATGCAATGAAGCATAGGGAGTCCGGTGAATTCACGTGAGTTTGAAACTCACCGTCGTGTGAACAAGTGAGAAAAATTTTGCGCCTAAGTGAGAATGTTCTACACGAAAAATAAAACTCGAAGTTCAACTCGAAGTTCGAATTCACCGTGAGTTTACTCACCACGTGTGTAGCGCGCTACTGACACTTATTGGCACAAAGTTTTACTGCCACAAACGCATGCACATTTTTCGACAATCTTATATCAGTCAACGAAACAAATTGCAACATCTATGAATTCTTGACATAATCTACCTAGCCAATGTACCTATCCAGAGTACGGGAACGGAACAGTTCTCACCATACAACCAAAATATTGACCAGTTGCGCTAAGAATATTGGGTGGTCTCGAGGCTGACCCCTCTGCATTTCAATTTCACCTTTCCAGTACATTTTTTCCTGCCCCTTAGTTACCGATAAAAAGTGCACTGAAAAAGTGTGACACAGAACAAAAGGTCTGCACCCGACCACCCACAATTCTTAGCGCAACTGGTGAGGTCCATATATGCGGGCGTGTACAGTATTTATTTATGCGGTAACGCGATTGGGTTGGTCGATAGCGAGCGACCCCGCGGTATTTAGTGAAAGTTTGCATCGGTGTCTGCGTGGTCGTCGACGTCATTTGTTGTCAATTCTGCACTTCACTCGCTCCTTTTCCGCTCCCAGATGCTTTAACAAGGGGTCGACGACCCCGCAGGCGCCGATCCAAACTTTCACTAAATCCCGCGGGGTCGCTATCGACCAACCCAATCGCGTTACCGCATATATCGTCCATACTTCAAGACTGTTCATCGACTAAAACCGCCTCTTCGCGCTTTGCTGATAGGCTCTGCTCGTCGTTCTTTTCGCTCCGCCCACTCTTCGCGGTCTCATCTGTCTTAACTCATCCGGCACCTGCTGGCCGGCTTCCTCCAGCACTTCGATTAACTCGTCCGCTAGCGAGGCGTCGTCGGGCGTGAAGAACGTGTAGGCCGTGCCCTTCTGATCCACCCGACCGGTGCGGCCGATGCGATGAATATAGTCGTCGACCACCTGTGGAAAGTCGAAATTGATCACCACTTGAATATCCGGAACGTCTGAAACATCGTACTTACGGGTTGACGAAAATACTGAAAAGGGGCGCAAAGCACGGTACCGTGGGGGTAAACTCGGCCAACTACGTTCGTTTGAACTTGCGGTTGAAGCAAATGACTATAACCCAATAAATAGCTCATTTGAAAGAGGAGAGTTCCAGAAATCGATTGATATCATGCCTGTCTCAGTCGGTACAACCATCCACTGGTTCCTGAGATATGCAGCCCCGAGTTTACTACGCCATAGTACCCTACGTATTAGATTGATAGCTTGAAACATCATAGTTACGGATTGATGAAAATTTGTCCGTGTTTGCAACATACATACCAATTCCACGAGCAGCCACGTCCGTTGCAACCAATACTGGAGTTCGACCAGAGCGAAAACCTGCACCAAAGAAAAATGCAAACAATTCAGTTGTATTGTGATTCAAGCCGATTGCAAAACTTGCATATAATTGCAAAGTCACACACAGTGGTGAGGTACTGTCGGGTAAAACCGGCCATGGGTTAACCCGGCCACCTTCGAATTAGCTGTTTCAGCAAAAAGAGCTAACTTGAAAGAGACAGAAAAAGAAGACAGGAGTTGATTCCAGCCTTCCAGCTGCAATTGTACCACTTGACTTTATCTACAATTTGAAACATTAGCAGCCGAAGCCCTGATGAACAACCTTTGGTACTGCTATGGTTGATCAAGCAACAGTACCAGCGATCGTTTATATGCCTCGGCGGGTTCCGAAAAAGCATGGACAGCCACGAACTTCTTCGGGCTTCCGTCGAACACGCGCAGAATATAGGGTACTGTGGGGTAAACCCGGACACGGGGGTAAACCCGGACACCTATTTTAGAATATCTCAGCAACCATACGACAGATTGAGACAAGTATTCTACCAATCGATTCCTTGAACTCTCCTCTTTCAAATGAAGCTACCATGTTCATCACTCGCTGAAGCAGCAAGTTCAGAAAAGCTTAGGTGTCCGGGTTAACCCCGTATCCGGGTTTACCCCACTGTACCCTACGTCTCCAACTTTCCCATGGCCGGATTTACCCCACAGCAACTTTGTAACTGGGGGGTAGGTACGTGGTAACTTGAGGCGCATTTCCGCCCCAGTTTTCCATTTGCGCCCCAAAATTCAGCTGCCAGAGGCGCAAAATTACCATATGGTACATGTACATAGATACGAAAAGGTGCCGGAACGTGGCAGGCAAAGAGGTGAATTTGGCATTTTGCGCCTCAGGTTTTTGTCGGCTAGCGTACCTACCTCCCTGTACTACATTACACTACATACTTTGCATAACCGCATCCCTTCGCGTCTGACTCTTATCTCCGTGGATGCTGGCCGCTCTGGCCACGCCCCTCCTGAGCAGCCAATCCGCTACCTGATCCGCTATCCTCTTCATCTTCACGAAGATCAGAATGCGCGGACGCGGCGAGTGGGTTTTCATCAGCTCCTGTACCAATTCCGTCAACCTATGTAATAAACAAATTCCGTCAACCTAAGAAACAAACTTACGTCAACCTGGGCAGACATCGGCCTGGGGTCAGGTTGGGGTATCGTATGTTCAGCACACCCCCACCCTCCCCCTCACATAACCCCACGCACCTCCCCAGATTTTAAAAAATTGAACAATATCCCAAATACACCCCAAAAAAAATAAAGTCAGCATATCCCCACGCGTACCACCAGTCTATGATTTTCTGCTCACATAACCCCAAACATAACCCCCACATTAGCTTCAACGTACCCCCATTTCAGTGAAATTTGGGGGTATGTTGGTTATTTTTGGGGGTAGTATGTTATAGACTATTTCTCTTTGGGGGTATGCTGGAAATTCTGGGGGTATTCTGGAAAAAAAACTTTTTCCCAGATTTCAGCTCCAGCTCCACTTTTCCCTTTTTCCCCACTTACAGACCCCACTCTGGAAACCGTACCGATGTCTGCTTGGGGTAAACTATCAAATTTATTATCAAAATAAAAAGCAAGCAAGCAACTCAACAAAGAGGATAGGGGACTATGGGGTAAACCTGGCCATGGGGTAAACCCAGCCATCTAAGCTCATTTGAACTTGCTGTTTCAGCAAGCGATAAACCGAACAGCTCATTTGAAAGAGGAGAGTTCAAGAAATCGATTGATGTAATATTTCTCTCAATCGGTCGTTTGGTTGCTGAGATATGCAGCCCTGAAACTTAGGTGGCCAGATTTCATCATGGCCGGGTTTACCCCACGCTACCCTACAATACGTACATACGTACGTACCTGCGTCCTTTCTCCTGCTCTCGCATAACTTCTACGCGCTGTTCGATATTGTGATTGGCCGCCAATTCCAAAGAGCCCACATTGAAGAAAACGGCGTCCTGCTGAAATTCGGCCGCCAAACCGCGCACATCCTCCGGCCAGGTGGCGGAAAACATCAGGGTTTGCCTGTCTGGCTGAAACATCAAATTCACAGGTTCATCAAAAGTAGGGCACTGTGTGGGCTAAACCAGACACCTAAGCATTTCTGAACTTGCCGCTTCAGCAAATAATGAACATGGTAGCTCATTTGAAAGAGGAGGAGGGTTCAAGGATAAGGAATCGATTGGAAGAATACTTTTCTCAATCGGTCGTATGGCTGCTGAGAATATACTAGGTGTCCGGGTTTACCCCATAGTACCCTACGCAGTAAAACAGCAAAACGGTTTCACGTACTCTGGCTGCAACATCAAGTTTATGGGTTCATCACCCAAGCAGTAAACATAATAAATTTTTAGTCTTGGACTCAGATGGATAAAGACGATTCCAGCTGCTATCGTACGGCTTGACTTTATAGAAAATTTGAAACATTAGCTGTCGAAGCGCTGAACAACCTTTGGTACTACTGTGTTTCAACAGCACCAGCGATCGTCTAACCGTTTCGTCTAAACAGCAAAATGCTTTCACGTAGTCTGGTTGCAACATCAAGTTCATGGGTTCAGCAAGCAAACAGTAAATACAACAATAAATGGACGCAGCCAACGAATTACAGCTGTTAAACTCAAGGACATGAAAAAGACTTCATCGATCACCACGCCTCTAGCGGTTTAAAAACGAAACACTTTTCTTATTTTCGCTGCGCAAATTTTCCCGTTTTTTTCGCACGCAACAAGAGTTATCAACACAGAATTTTGCAGAATAACTTCTACTTTCATGCCTCCTTCCATCAAGCCCAACATTAGTTACTCAGCTTATTTGTTCCATCGCAAAACACCCAATGTCGTTGCCGCACTTGTTGAAACAGCCTTTTTCTTGAAAACCGGACCTGCCAGAATTTGAATTTCCTGTTTGTTCTTTTCCATGTATTCCTATACTCATCCAAGGCGTGCGTGCTCTAGGCGTTCATGCAGCGTTTCTGTCGCTTCGTCGCATTTTTCGTCGCTTCAGTGCATTTTTTTAAATGATCGATGAAGTCTTACTCCTCACGTCCGCTTTATCGTACGGCTTGACTTTATTGAAAATTTGAAACGTTAGATGTCGAAGCGCTGAACAACCTTTGGTACTGCTGTGTATCAACAGCACCAGCGATCGTATAGCCGTCACGGCGGGTGCCGAAAAAGTATGGATAGCCACTGATATTTTTTCGGGCTTACGTCGAACGTGCACACAATGTGCGTCTCTAATCTGAACGCGGCATCAGACTGATGGAGTGTTCACAACGGACGCTATTAGCCCAATTAACCCCCTTCATAATCCCAGGCGTCCGCCTATCCGTAGCCACCCGCCGGGGTTTGCCGTCCGTAGACGGGGTTTGTTTTTCCACCCCGTCTACGGACAAGCTTTGCCCTGTCTACGGACGGGGTTTGCCGGGTGGCAACGGACAGGCGGACGCCTGGGATTACGAAAGGGGTTAAAAGGTTGCAAATAGCTTTCGCGCACAAGTGTATCACTTTTCTTTTCAAGTTGGCTTATTTTTAGGCATATTTTGTAAAGAAAATAAACACTGCCTGTCCTCGATTTCGACTCTTTCTACGAGTTTCCAGACAGTGAGGACAGGCGGTATTTACTAGTTTCATAGCTCAAGAATTTGCATACAAAAATAACAAACAAACAACAAAAAGCGCTACTACGTGTCCGCGAAATTTATTTGCGACCTTATCATTTTCGGCCATGGTACTTTTTTGAGGAGGCCATAAACAAGCTGCTTTAGAAAAAGGGACGGCTATATATACCGATGGGCTTGATCATGTGATTGTTGATGCTTTTGAGTAGCTGGTTTTTGAGGATTTCCTGTGGTAGGATTCGCAAAGTTTGTCCCAGAGGGGAAAACGTCAGCTCTTACAAAGGGCTATATTGGATTGTTGATGCTTTGGAGAAGCTGCTTTTTGAGGAGATCTTATAGCAGGATGCGCTAAGTTTGTCCCAGGGGGAAAAACGGGAGCTCTTACAAGAAGCTATATTGAATGTTTGGTAGCTCAGTCAGTGCATTGAATTCTGTTCATGTGATACTGATTGCATTTTTAGGTTAGTGTTTGTTATTAAATTTTGTACTGTGCTTGTATGACGATGCTGTGGGCTGCAGTTGATTGAAAAGGATTGGCAACACTTCATTTTCACTTCTCATACTCTATGTGCTGCTACAGTTGGGTTGTTTTACGAAAAAATGTCATGGCTAATGACAAAGGTGGGCTAGGGTACGTGAGAGTTGACAGCATAGCGAAGAACAAAGAGCAGTACTTAGTTATGATCAGAAGGGCAAGTAATTTGTTGATCAAAATGAGCAAAAAGCTAAAGGAAAAACAAAAGCTAACAGGTTAGCTTATCTTCATACTATCTTCATATTTATTTATCACCTCCTATATATCATTCCCATAGTATCTTCGCATGCCATAATCATTCTCTTAGTACCTTATCTTCTTCAATCTTCATATCTGCATATCTTCTATACATATCTACATATCTTCTGCATATCAACATATATGTATTCATATCTTCATCTGCTACTCCCTCCCAATTTTCACTTCCCATACTCTATGTGTTGCTACAGTTGGTTGCTTTAGGAAAAAGTGTCATGGCTAATGATGGGTGAGCTGGGGATGTGAGAGTTGAAGGTCAGAAGGGTAAGTAATTTTTTGATCAATATGAGCAAAAAGCTAAGGGAAAGACAAAAGCTAACAGCTCAGCTTATCTTCATATTATCTTCTTATCTTCAAATTTCTTCATATTTATTTATCACCTCCTATTTTCACATTTGTTATATATTCCCATGGTATCTTCACACGTCATAATCATTCTCTTCATACCTTATCTTTTCCAATCTTCATATTCTTCATATCTACATATCTTCTATTCTACATATCTACATATCTTCTATTCTACATATCTACATATCTTCTACATATCTACATATACATATTCATATCTTTATCTGCTACTCTCTCCCATTTTCACTTCCCATACTCTATGTGTTGCTACAGTTGGGTTCTTTTAAGAAAAAGTGTCATGGCTAATGAGAGGGGTCGGCTAAGGGATGTGAGAGTTGACAGCTTAGCAAAGAGCAAAGAACAGTACTTAGTTATGGTCAGAAGGGTAAGTAATTTGTTGATCAATGTGAGCAAAAACCTTAATAAAAGACAAAAGTTGACAGCCTAGCTTATCTTCATTTATCTTCATATTATCTTCATATCTACATATCTTCTACATATCTACATATACTTATTCATATCTTCATCTGCTACTTTGTCCCATTTTCACTACCCATACTCTATGTGTTGCTACAGTTGGGTTGTTTTAGGAAAAAGTTTCATGGCTAATGATAAGGGTGGGCTAGCAGATGTGAGAGTTGACAGCTTAGTGAAGAACGAAGAGCAGTACTTAGTTATGGTCAGAAGGGTAAAGTAATTTGTTGATCAAAATGAGCAAGAAGCTAAAGGAAAGACACAAGCTAACACCTTAGCTTATCTTACTATTATCTTCTTATCTTCATATTTCTTCATATTTATTTATCACCTCCTATTTTCACATTCGTTATATCATTCCCATGGTATCTTCACATGTCATAATCATTCTCTTCATACATTTTCTTCTCCAATCTTCATATTCTTCATATCTACATATCTTCTATTCTACATTTCTACATAT
>JASAMW010000637.1:0-14383 GCA_030247985.1 Epsilonema sp. ZAB3_2
CAACAGTAGGCTTCACGCTACAATCTCCGTTCCGTTTCTTCTCCAGCTCCTGCGTAGCTCGCATCCACATGCACAACAATAATACGCAGAGTAAGAATGTACGGAAGGATAATGGCTTTCGCCCGTTTCAGTAGCAAAACTTCTCTCGCAGCTTCAACCAATAAAATTCTTCTTGTTAGCACAAACAACAAACGAACCAACCAGCATAAACACGGTATACTTGAACTAACTATTGATCGATGATAAACAAAACGTACGAACGAAACTTGCCGAACCATTCTGGCCATGTCTAAGTTACGTTCGTCGTAAGATTACTGCACATCACACGATACGGTACACAGGGGTGTCAGACTGATCATTGTTCTCTTCTTGCACTACATTAGTAAAAGTTTGGATCGGTGCCTGCGGGGCGGTCGACGTCAAATGTTGCCAATTTGTTTTTTGCTCGCTCCTTTTCGGCTCTCTGATGAGTTAACCCTCTTCGAAATCCCAGGTGCCCGCTTGTCCGTGGACACCCGACGGACGGGGTTTGCCCCGTCCGTGGGCGGGGTTTGTTTTTCAAGGGAAAACAAGGAAAAGTCGGCTTCCATGGTAGGCCAGCAGTGTCTGAGGCTGGATGGAGCGGAGACCTACTTGCTTGAAGGAAGTTTATTATTTTCACACCTTGTACTGTACAGGGTGTTCATTATTTCGACTCCAAACGCGAATAGCTTATAGCTTTTGACGATGCGAGAATTTTAAAAACTCATGTATGGCAAAGTTGCTTAGTTTTTGAAGACGAACAAAAGTGAATCAAGAAAATTTTAATTTAACCCCTACCATAATAAGTGTTGGCCATGTACGACTTTCAAATACACGGTAGGGGTTAAAATAAAATTTTCCTGATCCAGTTTTGTTCGTCTTCAAAAACTGAGCAACTTTGCCATACATAACTTTTTAAAATTCCCACATGGTAAGAAAGTAATAGCTATGTGCGTTTCATTTCATCTCCAAACATGCATAGCTATTACTTTCTTACCATGTGGGAATTCGCATACGTCATGTATGGCAAAGTTGTTCAGTTTTAGAAGACGAACAAAACTGGATCAGGAAAATTTTATTATAACCCCCACCGTGTATTTGAAAGTCGTACATGGCCAACACTTATTATGGTAGGGGTTAAATTAAAATTTTCTTGATTCACTTTTGTTCGTCTTCAAAAACTAAGCAACTTTGCCATACATGAGTTTTTAAAATTCTCGCATCGTCAAAAGCTATAAGCTATTCGCGTTTGGAGTCGAAATAATGAACACCCTGTACAGTACAAGGTGTGAAAATAATAAACTTCCTTCAAGCAAGTAGGTCTCCGCTCCATCCAGCCTCAGACACTGCTGGCCTACCATGGAAGCCGACTTTTCCTTGTTTTCCCTTGAAAAACAAACCCCGCCCACGGACGGGGCAAACCCCGTCCGTCGGGTGTCCACGGACAAGCGGGCACCTGGGATTTCGAAGAGGGTTAACAATGGTGACATCCTCATCGACACCGATCTAAACTTACACTAAATACCGCGGGGTAGTTGTCGACACCGATCTAAACTTACACTAAATACCGCGGGGTAGTTGTCGACCAACCTTATCGCGACAACGCAACTGGTCCATATCTATTCTACGTCGTGTCCGTGTACGTACCAATGGTCTCGTTCTTTCTCAGATGAGCTGACGGTAGATTTTATCTTCACATTTCGCTTGGACGCGGATGACCCGAAAGATCGCTACGTGAGCAAGATCAACTTCTACACTCGACCGCACAAACGAGACACCGACGTCACCTTCAAGCTCACCTGCACTCGATCGCCTGCCAAAGTTAGAATTGTCTATTACAACAGTGGGGTACTGTGGGGTAAACCCGTCCATGGGGTATACTGTGGGGTAAACCCTGCCAGGGGGAAATTACCGCTCACCTGCACTCGATCGCCTGCCAAAGTATGTACTACAACAGTAGGGCACTGTGGTGTAAACCCGGACATGGGGTATTGGTATACTGTGGGGTAAACCCTGCCAGGGGGAAATTACCCCATTGCCGGGTTTACCCCCACAGTACCCAGTAAACCCGGCCATCTTTGCTCCTTTGAACTTGCTGTTTCTGGCAAATGATGAACAAAATAGCTCATTTGAAAGAGGAGAGTTCCGTGCATCTCGACTGACCGATGAGGTGACATGCCGGAATTGGTTTTTGTAGGTCAATTTGACGGTGAAATCTGGCCGATTCAAGGACTACCGATCTCAGGAGCGCAAGTTCCTGGCCAACACGCCGTGCAACGAAATCGAACGTCGATTCAGTCACGACGAATTCGAATTCGGCACGGACGCCAACACCACCTTCTACGTCTACCTGTACGATTTCAGAACACCGGTGGATATTCAGGTAAGTGCTGTGAGGCAGGAGCGTGGACTGCGTATGTATGTTCGGAGTATCCACTATTTGAGTTATTTTGTGGAGTGTGACCGTCAGGTCGTCCTTTTTTCTTTTTCCGATCGGTCCGAACAGTTTTCCGATCTTCATTTCATACCCTGCTGAAACATCAAGGTCGCGAGTTCACACAAGCCGACGAAGTTATTTGTTACGGTGTTACAGGAGCAGCCTGGATGAACTCGTGACTTTGATGATTCGGCTGGCTTGTGCCCGAACTGAAAGCACAGAGTGCTCCGTAATAGCTCAACTGGTGGATACCTAGCCAGGATGGTAGTTTGCCATAGGTGGTAGTTTGCCATTATTCCGAGTCATTTCCTGGCTAATATAGGATGAAAATTTGTCGAGTGATACCAGGAGCCGTCCGTTCTGCTGAATTCGTGACTGTTTTGTACATTTGTAGACCTCTACGTAATGCTGGACCTACACAGCGGTCCACGCACTGTAGACAGTACGGCGCACGCGTGCGTAGACAGAGTTGCGAAAGGAGAGGTCCACCCATTTAGCAACTGTCTACGCACGCGCCATACTTTGGACATGTAGGTCCAACATTACGCAGACGTCTACAAATATACTGTGGTCCAGCAAAACGAAATCTTCCCGGGTATCGCTGGCTCCATTTCTGTTTTGATCGTATCCACAGATTTCGTTCGCTCAAACGCCGCCGATCGAGTGGGCGCGCTTTTTCATCATCTTCGCCACGTGTTTCATGGCGCTGCTGATCGGAGCTGCGGTGCTGTGGAAGCTGAAGCTGCGCGTGGACCTCTACAGACGGCGCCAGCGCATGTTCGTGGAGATGGCGCAGATGGCGTCCCGGCCCTTCGGCTCCGTCCAGCTGGAGTGGGACCCGTGGGAATCGCCCGGCACTGCCAAGAAGGTATAATACCTGGCGTACACGGAAGAAAGGAAGGGGGGTACCCTACCCCATGGTCCCCTACTGGTAGCTAAGTGCGTATGTAGTACTCTGGGGTAAACCCGGACACCTAAGCTTTTCTGAACTTGCCGCTTCAGCAAATGATGAACATGATTGCTCCTTTGAAAGAGGAGAGTTCAAGGAATCGAATGGTAGAAACCTTGTGTCATTCGATCTTTTGGTTGCTGAGATATGCTAGGTACCTCCGTGTCCGGGTTTACCCCACATTACCCTATCTGTGTGTGTGTGTGTGTGTGTGTTGTTGCAGGCGGCGGCTCCGTCTCCGATCAGCGTGGAGCCGACGGGGAACCTGCGCGCGGCGGTGCTGACGGTGGCGGTGCGGCTGCCGACGGGCGGGCGGAAGTACGCGCCGGCGGGTCAGGCGGGCATGGCCGTGGCGTCCGCGCTCTGCCAACTCACGCCGGCGCAGACGGCCCTCCTGCAGACGCCGCCCTCGCCCACGCCCGAGCAGAAGAGCAAGCGCAGGAGGCCGGTCATCACCTGCTTCAGTTAGTTACTCGCCCGCTACAGTACTGTGACGTGCCGCGTTCCGTATGGCGATAGCCGGGACCCGAAAAAGGGGGAGAGAAATACGTAGGACCGAACGGGAATCGAACCCGCTACCCTCGGATACAGCTGCGGACTTAGGCACCCCAAAAGGGACCGGTCCGGGGAAATTTGGCCAAACTCGCCTTACATACCTAGAACTAGTTTACGTACACCAGTCTACTACTGGCCTCGGACGCTATTGCCATACGTACGCAGTACGTAACAGTACACACGAGCTCCGGGCGAGCGAGTTCACGCACCGAATTCGAAGCGTATTGTATGAGAGTTGTGTTTACGTACTGCGTACGTATGGCAATAGCGTCCTAGGCCAGTTAAGTGTACGTATACTAGTTCTGGGTATGTAAGGCGAGTTGTTTAGCCAATTGTCCCCGGACCGGCACCTGGTGGTGTGCCTAAGTCCACAGCTGTGTCCGAGGGTAGTGGGTTCGATTCCCCCTTTCGGTCCTATTTCTCTACCCCCCCCCCCCCCCCCTTTTCGGGACCCGGCTATCGCTATACGGAACGCGGCACGTCACAGTTGAGTGAGAGAATGTATTGTACAGGACACGGAAGTTTGAGATTGCAATCTATGACGAGTGAATAATGGGCGGTAAGGTATCGATGTTCTATAGTGTCGCCAAGTTTTTTACGTATTTTTAATGCGTTAAAACGACGACGTTCTTTGAGCTCGTGGTGCATTAGTTTGTGATTCTGTCTGACTGTACCTTTCAGATATGCCAATAGATTAGCCCATGCATTTTATCCACCTTCCAATATTGCTCCTAAATACGGTGTGTTAGGGTGGGCCGCCATTTTGAGCTCGACTGACCAACCTGATGCTTTTGCAAGTGTACAAGCTTATTTTACGCTAGTGCTCTACCGAGTCTTTCACTGACAGGAGCTGCTAAATTGTCTTGATCACCGAATAATAATAGACGTGTATCATATAAGTTGGGTGTTAGTTGTGTGGTAAATGCTTTTATCCACTATAGTGTGGCCAATAACAGTTGGCACTTGGACTCAAGGCGAGTTGCGTAGTTTGCTTTCATGTACTTCTGCTAATAGGAGTACACGAAGCGTGGACAGAAATCCGCATTTGTAAATCTATTTTACGCAACACAACAGTGAGTCCAAGTGCCAGCTGCTATTGGCCACACTATAGTTGAGTTATTATGGAGCGTAGCCGCAAACTCGCCCCATATTATTTTCTGATCGCTTCCAACCCTTCCCCAGCCTTATGACCAGCTAGTCGAAATATCAAAATCACGAGTTCACCCATAAGCGACGAATAATTCCTTGTTTCTGTGTTATGGGAGCAGCCTGGGTGAACTCGTGATTTTGATGTTTCGGGTAGCTAGAAGACTAGGAAAAATTGGGACTGATCTGAAAAAAAACAAGGCGTCATTGTTGACAACAAGTCGCTCAGGCTCGGCTGTTGTCGGTTTGTTGACGAAAAATATGTGGGTGTTGTCGGTTTGTTGTCATTTTGTCAACAAACCGACAACAGCTGAGCGACGTGTTGTCAACAATGATGATGCCTTGTCGCGGTGTGTGTTAAAGTGACGTCCCCCAGTTACTCAGCTAGTAGATACTGTACGCAATGGTAGGACGGTGGTACCTGTTACATGGCAATGCAATCTTTACTTGAATGCCAAACATTCTTGCGTCATGCATTCAAACGTAATACTACAGATCGAGGGACCTCATGGCTCATGTACGCATATATTTATGTATGACTTGCTATACTGCTTTTGGCTACTGCACTGCTGTAATTGTTGCGTACCAAGCTTGAATAATAAAGCTTTTCTATGGTGGTGGGAATGAGTCTTGAAAAGGCTATGGTCAGGTTGTTCCAGCCACTCGTTGTGGTTATTATTTGCCATCAATGAATACTCTTTGAATTCGCTCCTTTTTGTGCCAGCCTGCGAGTCAAACTAATTCCGAGTTACGGTAGGTGTTTGTACGTACATATCATGCGCATTTATGTATGTACGTGCCAATTCTAGTGTCTATGTACGTGCAGTGCAGTGGTATGTGCAGAGTATTTTAGTAGTGTTCTGATGAATCGATCATGTGTCCTTTTTAGTCTGATCCCATAAGGGACGAAGTCAGCTGTTTGAGGGACTGACTATTGATTACTTGTGGACGGTTGCCATCGATATAAGCAATGCGCTTCCATTATGTTCTATTTTGTGTCAAAGTATCAAATTTTTTCATTTTTGTTTCAGATTTGTTACGATGAAGTGACGTGGTGAAAAGAAAACTCATTACCAGGAATATACAATATCATCCCAGAAAGAAGAAATTTGTGTTTCCCAAGTCACTTGTTCAATCAAACTTTTACTCTTCGTCTTCATCTTTTTCCTAAATTCGGACCATCAATTTGTTGATTGTTTACCGCTGACACTGGAGCGTATGGAATGGGTGATGGCTCAAACAACGCCACAATAGGAGCCGGATCAAGATCGCCGATAATGGCAAGTCCAGACGACGAATTGGCCAGCATTGTGGCCACAACTGTGGCTAGTCACGTGAGCAGCGGAGGCATAGGCGCCAACATATCCGAGGAGACGGTGGGATTTCTGCAGTCGGCAGCTGCACAGGGCATTGCGGGCTTCTTCACCTGGGCTGCTCTGATTATCACTGGGCATCAGGTGAGTGACAATAAAAAGTGATAAGTCAAATAGATCTGGGTCCTAACTATGGACTACTGCGTCTTCAGTAGGTTACTGTGGGGTAAACCCGGACACCTAATATATCTCAGCAACCATACGACCGATTGAGACAAGTATTGTTATCTATCTACCAATCGATTCCTTGAACTCTCCTCTTTCAAATGAGCTACCATGTTGTTCATCATTTGCTGAAGCGGCAAGTTCGGAAAAGCTTAGGTGTCCGGGTTTACCCTTTGTCCGGGTTTACCCCATAGTACCCTACTCCAGGGCCTGGTCCGGCGTAAAATTGAATTGTGAGTTTGTTTCCAATTCTATTCTACTCCGGACCAGGGCCTCGTACTGAAGGCGAAGAACTCATCACAATTTGAAACAGGTCTATCTATTGGACTCGTTGAATTAGTGGACTGCCAAGCTTCATTAACGTGTTTCCGGTCTACCGAGCGATCGGGTGCAACGTGATAGCTACCGCCATTAGCTTGTTTCGATTCCCTGGCCTGGCACATCTGGCGTATTTTCCTAACTGGTTTCGAACGTAGACACAAATGGCGGTGGACGGTTAGCCTGTCCGCACTGTTGTCACCGTTTAACCAATTGCCTATTTCATCATCGGCGTCACAGTGTTTTCTTTCTCGTCGAGGCGGTATTTTCTGAAAGTTTGATCGGTGCCTGCGGGGTGGTCGATGGTCATTTGTTGTTAATTCTTCTTTTCGCTTGCTCCTTTCCGCCAGATATGACTGAACACCGTTGGCATCCCCGTCGGCACCGATCTAAGCTTACACTAAATACCGCGGGGTCATTTATCGACCAACCCCATCGCGACAAACGCAATTGGTCCGTAAAATTGCTGAATGTAACTCGATGGCGTCAAATCAGGCTATCGGTGCCGTGTGATTGAGTCAATCTTGGCCTTGGGGAATTGCAGACACACTAGCGTTGCTGTTTTTAGCTAAAGTGATTTTGCACTGCTTTCGTCACAAACTTATAAGTGAAGCTATTTGGCATTTCCCTGTACCTCCCTCCTAAATTACCCTCACATGATAATATTATGTTCTTTAGGTCGGCTTGTACGATTATTAGCAGCTTTATGGCATGCAAGCAACATACAGTAGAGTGTATGTACGTTCATTATTATTGCGTCTGTCTCTTTACAGTCTAAGGAAGCTATGCCTATAAAACAGTACCACAAGCTTATAGGAATCAACCCCACTCTATTCGTATTATGTGCATATGATGTTCTACGCACCATTCCATCGCCTAATATTACCACACGTTGTATATGTTGTACATACACATACTGTACGTATATATTTTCCCTTTCATTTTCGTTTCTTGCTTTCTTCACATATACAGTAGGAGTAGATGCGTCGTAGGTTTATGGGAAGCTTGTTGAAGATTGATTTTTCTGCGCCTACGCATAAGCTCCCAGTACATTTCACAGAGCAAGTCTTTTAGGCTTAGCACAATAGGAGAAGCACATGAACAAGCTTAGGCCATGATACAGTCGAGTGAACAGTAGACAGCCTGGTACTAATATTTGAGGACAGGAAACGAAGGGAGAAAGAAGGGAAAGCTCATTCATTCCTTTTACAATAAGCCTAGCATTCGAATTGCAATGCATTCTTTCTGTGCATGAAGGCAAGGGGTTTTATAAGATGTTTCTTGGTCGGAAATTTGGTCGCTCTTTCTTGTACAGACAGTAGTATAGTAGCTTGCTACGCCTTAGGCTTAGCCGAGGGTACGTACGTATTGTACTTCGTATGCTACAATAATGCGCAGTTGCCCATGCCTACGGTATGAAGTACTAATATGGTATGTAATGTACGTACGTACACCTGTACGTACACTGCTCACGCCTCGTGCGCAACAGGTATGATGAAGGCTAGCTCTTTGTATGTGGGTGGTGAATTATGGTTGGTATGCATGCATGCAGTGCAGTATGCACATTGCGCACGTCCGGCGACTAGCTTTATATTTCACTCAAATGGGAGAGGGGGAATGCGTGCTTGGCAATCACACCAGAAATACATACAAGTAGTTGCGCTGCATGAGCAGATTTGTCCATGATGAGCTATGGCATAATTGTACGTATATCAGTGTATGCACAGTATGTATGTTGCCGCGTTCACCATACGTCCGCACATAGATACAGTACATAAAGTACGTACGTACGTCCCCCATGGTATTGTCTATGGTCTGTACGTCCGACGTATCTGGGAGTACATGGTCGTTTGTGGTGCCATAATATACTCCTAGATACGAATGGTGAACGCGGCATGTGCCGTATGTATGTAGTACAGTACATAGTTCCTTTACGTGTACGTTTGTTCACACCAATGCGCATGTAGTTTAGATATGATCAGCACGGTGTATTGATTGGACGCAGCCGGGAGTGCCAGTCACTCAAAAGAACGGGAATTTTCGTAGAATAAGGGAAAGTAAAGTAGTGCACATACATACATGAACAATTTTGAGAAACCTGCGCCGTACCGTAGTTATGTACGTAGGGGCGCTACAATTTGTTCGCAACGTTGGAAGAAGGAAGTACCTGCAGGACTACTAGAGAGATTAGACAACTTTTTTCTCATACACGAAACGAAGCATGCAGCACTGAGTTGAAAAGATAAAATGAAGGAGCAACCACCGGCATTTGCATGTGTTAGTTTAGTACTACCAAGAACTTACAGTATAATCTGTCCTTAGGCAGGGTAGGTAGAAACAGAGCCTCAGTAATACCCCTTCCTCACCTTACCTTTCAATCGCATCGCATTTTATTCGGATAGCCCAGCCCAGGACCGAGCCGAAACCAACTGTACTCGCATCAGAAAGTAGCACATAAATTAGTACATAGGTAAGTACATACTACGTAAGTTACAAAAGACGCGATGGGTTATTCTTGGGTCTGGCCCTATACCTACCTAAACAAAATACATAGCGAAATCACAGACTACAATCAATACTCAATCACAGACTACACATCTTATGCTGTGTTATTCAGCTAACCTTGCCAGTTAGTTATACACATAGTTGGAACTATTGTGTACGTACATACGTATGTATAGTGTATACATACCTTACGTGTATGTACGGGTAAAAGGTGTCCGTTTCCTTAGATTTATCAGCACCTGAAGTTCTATTCTTGTCCATCAGAGCAGCGATGGATCGTACGCATCCTGTTCATCGTTCCCATCTATTCCTTCGACTCTTGGCTCAGTCTCCTGTTCTTCGCGTCTTCAAACAACATACACATCTACTTCAACAGTATACGGGACTGCTACGAAGGTACAAGCACGTTCACTGCATTTTAACCCCCTCCATAATCTTCGGCGGGCCGCCTAGCTGCAGACACCCTTACGGCCGTGATTGGCTGCTGAGATTAGGGAAGGGGTTAAATGTTAACATACTAAAGTGTGTGTGGCTAGCTAGGTTACACACATAGGCATGTGGATGTACTCTCAGAATCGTGATACCAGGCGGGACGAATGGGTCTGGAGACTTCTGTATGGGCGGACCTAATATAGTGGTCCATGACGATGTACAAAGTATGGTGAAAGCGTAGACACCTACTAAATAAGGGGACCATAATTTGGCGCCACTTATTTAGAAGGTGTCCACGCATAGCGCGTTGCAGGTCCATCGCAATACAGAAGTCTCCAGACCCTTTCGTCCCGTCTGGAATCACGACCCGTGGCTTGTCGTACATGGACTACGTGCATATGACTGTACCTTTTTGTTTTAGCGTTTGTGATCTACAGCTTCATGAGCCTGTGTTACGAGTATCTGGGTGGCGAGAGTAACATCATGGCAGAGATTCGAGGAAAACCAATTCGGTATTCGTGCGTACGTACCTATTATAATCGGCCTGTTGCATTATCGCCACTTCCGCTAAGTGCTCTGTTTTTCAATGCATTTTTTGACCGATCTTGACCGTCCGCACTGAAAAAGAGAGGTGTCAGCTCCCCACCACCCATAATTTCTTAGCGCAACTGGTCCATATTATTGTTGCATGACGTGTGTTTGTGTCTTGGTGTTCAGTCACAGCTACTGGACGTGTACGTGCTGTTTGGCGGGGAAGCAGTACACGATCGAGTTCCTGCGCTTCTGCAAGCAGGCCACGCTGCAGTTCTGCTTGGTTAAGCCCGTCATGGCTCTACTCACCCTGATTCTCATGCCGCTTGGGAAATATAGCGAAGGAAACTGGAGGTATTACCGCATTTTTGGGTGTATATTCCCCCCCCCCCCCCCCCATTGTACTAATATCCCCCATTGGCAAAACATAAATTTTGTCCTATGTTGTATATCCCCCTGGTGTATAAACCCCCATGTACTGTAAGGTACCTGACCTGCCTATGTAAGCTGGTCATAAGCTAGCTATTGCTACTCCTACACCACGCTACTATGCCTATAAGCTTAGCTGAGCATGTCTTGTACTAGAGTAACCCTGTTTTGACCGCGATTATGCCCTAAAACACTTACTTTTGACCTCAAAAACATGGCTCTGCGCACCTCTCAAAAACATAAATTTTGTCCCATGTACGTATATCCCCCCATTGTACGTATATCCCCCTAGTGTAGGCTATCCCCCATTGGACCTCTCAATTGCGCAAGCACTCTACGTACTTACTGGAGTTATTATTTTGGGTGGTCGCAAAGTGGACTTCTCCGTGACGTTTGTTACTGCTGCGTGTTCTTATAGCATGGGCGAAGGCTACATATACATCACGATCGTGTACAATGTGTCGGTGACACTGGCGCTATACGCCCTGTTCCTCTTCTATTCCGCCACCAAAGACTTGCTGAGCCCCTACAGTCCCGTACTCAAGTTTCTCACCGTCAAAAGCGTCATCTTCTTCTCCTTCTGGCAAGGTAGGTATATTTTAAACTGTGTTATCGTGTTTTATATGCTACATAGGGTGCAGTGGGGTAAACCCGGCCACCTACCCACCTTTGAACTTGCTGTTTCTGCAAATGATGAACCGAATAGCTCGTTTGAAAGAGGAGGATCGATTGATATAAGCTTCGTCTCAATCGGTCCATTAGGCTCCCTGACACATTGGATTGTCCCATGGCCGGGTTTATCCCACAGTACCCTATATTGCCTGCGTATCCAGAAGAGATGCAGCGGTTACTGTTGCACGGTTCGTGACTGTTATGTGTGTCAGGCGTGTTGCTGGCGCTGTTGTCGGCGAGCGGCGCCATTTCGGCGGTGCATTTGCGGAGTGGAGACGTGGTGGAGACGGGCACCATCGCGGCGGGATACCAGAACTTCCTCATCTGCATCGAGATGTTCGCCGCCGCCGTCGCCCTCCGCTACGCATTCAGCGTCTCCGTCTACGCCAGCGGAACCGGTACGGAAAGACATAGCAGAAATAAATACTGTAAAGCTTCGTGTGTAACCCCCCTTCGAATATAACCCACCTCGTGTATAACCCCCCCTATTTTGTGACTAACGATTTTTATCCCCCCCCCCTCTAACCAAAATTTTTAAAACGCGCAAATAAAGCAAAATAAGCATGTTGGTGATGATTCTGCACATTTTGCTTGGTCTTTTGTATAACCCCCCTCGTGTATAACCCCCTCGAATCGGCGACTAACGATTTTTATCCCCCGGGGGTTATACACGAAGCTTTACAGTAAATAGATAGGGTACTGTGGGGCAAACCCAGACACGGGGGTAAACTGAGACACCTAGTATATCTCAGCAACCATAAGACCGATTTAGACAAGTGCTTTACCAATCGATTCCTTGAACTCTCCTCTTTCGAATGAGCTACCGTGTTCATCATTTGCTGAAGCTGTAAGTTCAGAAAAGCTTAGGTATCCGGGTTTACCCCACAGTACCCTACTGTAAAGCTTCATCTACATATTTTTGAATAAGTAACTGTCAAGATCGCAGGGCCCTTGACATCGGAAAAGAAACGACAAGAATCCATAAACGGTACCATCAACAACCCTCTAGGACGGTTGAATGAAGGAACCTACCTGCCTACGGTTGATTTGATGGTGCCACGTGGGTTTTCAAAATTTTGGTTAGAGGGGGATAAAAAACGTTTGTTACCAAATAAATAGAGGTTATGTTCGAGCAGGGGTCATACCCTCCCTCCCCTCGTTCCCAACCTAAGTAGGAGCCCAGCCGACACCCCAGCACAAAACCACCCCCCCCCCCGCCAGCCAAACACACACACAACCCCACACCACCCACACCCACCGCAACACACCCCCCCAGCCCCCCCCGCAGATCCAAATTAGTTTTCCTCAAATCTACTGCCATGATGTTACTCACCACCCCGTGCTCGGTAACACAGGCTGAAACCCCACCACGAACACTGGGACGAAAGGTACAGTCATATGGCGCCTACGAGAACAAGTGCAGTCGTGGGTCCCAGACGGGACGAAAGGGTCTGGAGACTTCTGTGTTCAACACGCGCCTCTATGCATGGACACATTTCTCAAGATGGTGGCGCCAAATTATGATCCCGTTGTAGTAGGTGTCTACACTTTCAGCATACTTGTACATCGTAATCAACCGTACTGTAGGGTCCGCCCCCCTCCAGACCCGTCGGGGTGCCGCCTGGTGTGGTGCTGAGAGTACATCCACCTATGTGTAACTAACCTAGCTAGCCACACACACTTTAGTTTATATGTTAACATTTTGGCCCCACCCCTAATCTCCACACCAATCACGGCCGTAAGGGTGTCTGCAGCGCGGCCAAAGGTAGAAAGAAAATAAACATACCTCATATTGTTGTAGTGAGATGTAGTCTGGAAGACGCGAAGAACGACTGAGCCAAGAGTCGAAGGACGATAAGCAGATCACTACGATCCCATCGGCTCCTCTAAATGAAGTTCAGGTTTTGTAGATAATTCTGAAAACAGACAGTTTACCCGTACATACACGTAAGGTATGTAGTCACTATACATACGTATGTACGTACACCATGGTTCCAACTATGTGTATAACTAACTGGCAAGGTTACTGAATAACACAGCATGATGTATCATAATAATTATTGATTGTAGTCTGTAGATTTCGCTATGTATTTTGTAATTTTTCGCCCAGACCCAACCCATCGCAGTCTTAACTTACGTAGTATGTATGTATGTACTAATTTATATCTACTTTCTGATGCAATTACAGTTGTGGTTAGCTATATTGGTCTCAAAATAATGCAATCATTGGAGGTAAGGTGGGGAGTGTACTGAGGCTCTTACCTACCTACCTAAACGGTACTGTAACGTACTAAACTAACACAGTATATTTTTCATTTATTTTTCAACTCAGTATCATGTCGTTTAGTATAAAAAGTTGTATTAATCTATCATAATTACTAAGTTTCCAACATTTACAAACAATCTAGCCCCTACGTACATAACTACGGTACAACACAGGTTCTCAAAAATTTATTCATTATGTATGTGCACTACTTACTTTACTTATTCTACGAAGTCCATTTCTTTTAGTATAACACAACATGCAATACACATATGTAATACATAACTTACATGCGCATACATGTGCAAACCTACACGTAAACTATGTACTGTACTACATACAGTACGGCACATATGTTCACCATTAGGTGCTGGGAGTATATGGCACACAAACAACCATGTACTCCCAGGATACATCAAATATAACACAACGTGACAGATTACATGAGGCATTACATTACATTACTATGTACTGTATACTTATATACAAACCTATAGGTAAACACATACATACTGCATACACTAAATCTATTTATCCATCACTCATCATGGAATCTATCATGCAGTTTGTATGTACTTACTCATATT